>CABHPH010157868.1:0-23130 GCA_902168325.1 Peromyscus nudipes
GGGTTAAAAAGAGATGTCAAGTACTTGATAAAAGTGAAAATATCAAACATGAGACATTTTAGACCGCGTCTAAATATCAACTGTGAGGCATTTTAGACTGTGTTTTTCTGTTTGTTTGCCCTCGAAAATGTAAGGACAAACAAGTCCAGTCTATAGGAATTTGAAAGGAGAAAGGGCTGTAACCAGAGTCTCCACATTGTGAATGCATGAAAAAGCAGAGGAGATTATTGTTCAGAGATAATAATAAAGTGTGTAAATTCACATGTAGGCCGCCATTGTTTTGGACTTATTTCATGGCTAGGGCAGATTCTTAGAGAAGACAGCCCCACTGTCAGGATCCTCTGGGGACCTTCATGGCCCTTTAGCCTCACACTGCATGTATGGTTATTGAGCGGTAAAGAGAATCAGGTGTCACTGGTTCAAAAGATGCCTTCAGTAATTTCTCCTGGATGAGGTCCAAGATGATTGGGAGGTCCTCAGGGTTTTGTTTTAACAGGAGCTGTTTATAATTTTCCCCTTATCTTTAAGAATTTCATTGTAAGACAGTGGTTCTCAAGTAATTGGTCAGAAGGTCAGTGTCAGCACTGGTGAAGTTTGCCCCTGTCCTCAACAAACATGATAAAAGCTAAGCTAATGCTTTTATGTGGAGGTGAATTGATGTGTTTTACAGATCTACCCTCCGATCTGGAATCTTCTCCTTCAGCCTTTCTGCTAATGTATTCTGTTATGAACAAAGACTGTCCCTACGTGTGCACCCACTGTCCCAGCTGGGCAAAATGAAGACTAGTCATTTATTTTAATTAATTTTTTAAAATTGTGTGATATATGTGCCACTGGGGTGTGCCTACCGAAACACGCACATGGAGGATGACAGCTTTCTGGAGATCTCCCCTTTACCATGGGCTCTAGACTCAAACTCCTCAGTTAGTTCAGGCTTGCTCAAGTGCCATCTCTCTGGCCCTCTATCAGTGATTTAAAAAAAAAATGCTTATGACCTTATAATCGATGAAATTCCAAGTCTAGTCATAGGGACTGCTTCCTGGAGCCATTGGGAAGCTTCAGGGTTAGGTGCCTGGGGCTAGAACCTGCTGGGCTGGGTGAAGACCAATATGAGCAATAGGGGTGAGCAATAAGATGCAAACGTAATTTCTATAGTGTCCCAGTGGGAAAGAATTTAAAAGTAAATGCACAAGACTTGTCTGTTACATATCATTTAAGAGAGGTTGAGAGACTGCTGCCCATGACTTCAGCTGTTATCACGTTATTGTTATTTTTAACCACAAAAGATGTTACTCTACTGGCGTTTGTTTTTAAAAAGCTGTCGATATTCAACCAGCATGCCTTGGACTCTACTGTGGGAAGACCCTGTTATTTAAAAATGGCTCAAGTGAAATCTATGGAGAATGTGGGGTAAGTCCTATGTTAATATTATTTTATTTTATGACCTACTTACTTTGGAAACATTTTCACATGTAGAATTTTTTAGATATATTCATGAATATGTGTAAGAATGTGGCATTAAAAGCCTTGTTTGTATTGGCATGCTGATAATTATATTAAAATCTTTCTGGATAGTCACAGATATTAAAAAAATATTTTATAATGTCTAATTACTGTTTAATGATCTATCAGAGTGTTTTGTATAGTAAATTAACATGACAACTCGAGAACACGTCTTCAATGATTTTTATATGATGCTGTTAACCAGGGTTTTCATTGAATATTAGTTAGCAGTTTTAGCAGTTAAGTGGAAGGAGTCTTCACTGAGCATTTTGCAGACAGCACAGGTGATGTGGATTTCTTGAAGTGTTTCTTTTTTAGATTTCTTTCTATTCTGCTTACAGGTTTTCTTTTTTAATTTCTAGAAGCTACATAGACATATTAAACTGTTTAAAATAAAATGAGATCCCTTATAGGATGGTCCTAAAATACTGTTTGTGTATAAAGCAGTGTTTTTACATGTTGTAGGTGTGCCCAAGAGGACAGAGGACAAACGCACAGAAATACTGTCAGCCTTGCACAGAGTCCCCCGAACTCTATGACTGGCTCTATCTTGGATTTATGGCTATGCTTCCTCTTGTTCTACATTGGTTCTTCATTGAGTGGTACTCAGGGAAAAAGAGGTGAGCACATTCTTACTGCATCAGGATGGACGAGTGTTGGGATACTGCTCACATATTGTGGTGCTGAGTACACAATCTTTAATGACCTACGTCCTCAGCCTGACTGTCATTTAGAAGAATAATTACTCTTCCCTTGTTTCAGAGGGGAAACGCTGTTTTTCCTCTCTTTCTACTGTTTTTTCCTGAAACGGGAAAGCAATGATAAGACACATCCTAGTAGGTGTTAATGACGCTCTGCTGCAGAATATTGTTTCTCAACGATGATGCTTACTGAGTTTCTGCAAAAATTGGTTAGGATCACAAGCTGTTACTGTTTTAGAACAAATACTTTATAACTTAATTTAATGCTAATGACCTAGCATAATTATGAGAGATGACTAGTGCACTGTTAGTGCATTTATTGAGCAGTGTATTTTATGTTTGGAAGATCAAAGGAAGAGAGAAGATACAGAGAAGACAGACAGGTACATGAGGACACTATAAATCCATCTTAGAGAGGTAGTGAATACTGTGTTGTCAACATCTGGAGTCACAAAGAATGGGGAGAGAAATTATGCCTAATAGGATCTAAAAGACTTAAAAAGAAATGCTAAAACAGTTCTGGTAGGAAAAAGATGGAGAGATAGTAATGTGATCTGAAGTGGTCAAGGTGTGGGTTGTAAATGAAGGAAAGGTAATAATAAAGGCGGGTGGAGGCCAGAACGCAGACGTTCTTGACTAGTCTGTGCCTGGTCCCCCTACAGGGACTGGGAGGCAGAGCCTTCCTTAGCTCTCAGTTGGTGTCCTCCACTCTCCTGAGTTTTGCCTGCTTGGTCTTTTCACTTTCTCCAATCTCTTTCTGCTGCCTGGCATTGTGGAGGCCGATGGGAGTGTGGTGTGGTTGAGAAATGAGAGCTGAGAGTGGACTGACGAAGGACTGAGTCTGGATCCAGAGGCCTGGGAGTGGGAAGTCTCATGGACAGTTCATAAAGCTGGGGCATAATTCCAGAGCTTATGCTAAAGAGCACACGGTTATCCACACAGATGGAGTGCGTTTTGAGGTAGAGGGTGAAGCCTGCCCGAGGAACTTGAAGCAGTGTAGCCTGGCCGAGGGGGTATATAGGAATTGTGGTAAGGGATATCTTTTTCTGAAATGCAGGAGATCTTGAAGTACAGTCTCACATCAGTTGTAGTGACACAGATCTGAGGAATGAATCATTAAATGCTCCTGCCACTGTGCGGGGGAGGGGGGCTCACAGACATACTTCCACAATGACAGCTGCAAGGTACACAGAGAGTACAGTCCCGTGGGAGCACCCGTCATGAGTGTGGTCCTTCGTGGACTGAAATACTGTGCAGTGTATGACCAGGGTTTTAGAAGTGGAGTTTGGGAATCCGCTTTTATTTTCAAAGATTATGTCTGTGAAGTAGTCCAGTTCTGCTAATTAGGAGCTCATATGACCCTCATGAAATAACTGAATTCTGGAAAAAAACTAGACATGAAACTAGTGATCTCTGAGGATTCTTCTCTTTCAGAAGTGGACAAGGGGCTAGAGAGGTGACTCAGTGGTTAAGAGCACTTGTTGCTCTTGCAGAGGACCCAGGTTTGGTACCCAGTAGCCACAGGGTGGCTTCCAACCATCTGTAGCTCCAGTTCCAGTATCTGACCCCCTCATCCATAACTCCAGTTCCAGTGGATCCAACACCATCTTCTGACTATTACAGGCACTTACTAATAAGTGCACATACATGCATATACATAAGATATTAATTATATTAGTCAACTAGTTAATTAACTAGTTCCTTAATAATTAGATATTAACTGGCTAATTAACTAGGTAAATAATAATTAGTCAATTGATTGATTAACTGGTTAATTGATGTTTTGAGACAGGATCTCACTCTGTAGTCCAGGCTAATGTGTAATTCACTATATAGCCCAGGCTGGCTCATATTTGCAGTACTCCTTTTGCCTAGGCCTTCCAAGTGCTGACATTGCAGCCACAAGCCATGACACCCTGTTAGACTAGAAATATACTGCTTCCATCTGTGGTGCATCTCTGTCCTCACATGGCAGAAGAGACAAAGAAAGTTCTTCTGACCTCCTGAAAAAAAAAAACATTCAAATCTCTTCCTTGAGGATTCCACATCCCTGACCTCTCTCCTGAAGGCCCAGTGTATTTCACTGTAAGAATTTTAGGATGGACAGACCTGCAGACCATAGTAGCGGGGTTGTCTGAGGTGCTAGCATGCTTGGCTTGTCTGATCTTTAAGAGTAATTTCCAGATTGAGCTGAAACCCTGAGACTCGGTGTATGAACCGTGCCCTGCTAGACTGAAGCACTGACGTCACTCTGGGGTTGTGCTCCTGTTTCTCCAGCTCCAGCGCTCTCTTCCAGCACATCACTGCGCTGTTTGAGTGCAGCATGGCGGCCATCATCACCTTACTCGTGAGTGATCCAGTGGGCGTCCTGTATATCCGTTCCTGCCGAGTACTGATGCTGTCTGATTGGTACACGATGCTTTACAACCCGAGTCCAGATTACATCACCACAGTGCACTGCACTCACGAAGCAGTCTACCCGCTGTAAGTGTTTATGTAGATCCAAGACCTCTGAGAAGGAAACGCTTGGAGATTCCATTTCAAAAGACTGATCGTTGTAAATTTCTAGGTTCAGGAAGAGGTAGTGGAAAGAATTTTCTTCTCTGAAGGCATACAGAGTGTAATAGGAGGAAACGTTATTTTTGTTTTTAAGACATAGTCTCACTATATGTGCTAGGCTGTACTCAATCTATTTATCCTGCCTCAGCCTCCTGAGTACTGGGATTCCAGGTATGTACTGCCATGCTCAGAAAGTCAGAGAGAGAGAGTGTGAGAGTGTGTATGTGTGTGTATTGTGTTGGAGAATAAACCCAGCACCTCAGGCGTGCTAGGGCTCCAGCACTAAACTATTGTCAGCTCAGTACATCTTTGCGATAGAAAGGAAAATATTTTTTGATGTAAAAAATATACATGCACTTACACACACATGCACACATAGATACTTAGGAATATGTTTTCTATGTTTCATAGAGTTTTTTTGTTTTTGTTTTTTTTAAGAGGTTAAAAGAAAACCTTTGGAGATACACAATAGAGATACAATAATTGACAGGCAGGAAACAGTTCGGGCTCTGCAACCAAAAAGAGCCTGGGTTTGAATTCTGGGTCTGTCCGTTACGCTCACATGAGTATGTTAACAGTGTTACACAGTTCCAGTTGTTCATTGACAAGTGGGAACGGTGCCACATAGGGTGCCGTGAGGGCAAAATGACTCTGTGTATTAGATGCCGTGTGCCCTGCCCACGCGGGTGCTCAATAGCAGTTGCCGTTCCTGTCTGAGTATCTCGGTTAGTGTTTTGTCTTTTGTTGTGGTTTGTGATGAATGTAATCTTCATCAGAATATTATAGTTTATGTATGTGAATACGTCTGCGTGCCACAGCACGCGTGTGGAGGTCAGAGTACAGCTTCCAGGAGTTAGTTCTCACTCTCCATCACATGGGTCCTAAGGATTGAACACAGGCCATCAGGCTTGGTGGCAAACATCTTTACCTCCTGAGCCATCTTGCCAGCCCAGAATGCTGTTCTCAAAAAGGAAATTGATAAGATTTTATGCACTGTACCATACTATTCCATTTTAGAATTTTTTTAAGTTATTGGCAACTTGGTATGTTTTTCTTGGTAAAGACGGAATAGAAAAGTTATTGTTTTATTGGAGTAAACTTGCTTATTGGAGCAAGTTCCCACTACATAATGTGCTCTATGAAATTAGTTTTGATCAAGTTGTTTTTCTAAAGACTTTTTTTATTCTTTATTTTATATGTACAGATGTTTGCCTACGTGTATATATGTGTGTATTTTGTGTACACTGCATGTGTGCCTGTTGCCATAGAGACCACTAAGGAGCATCAGGTCCCTTGAAACTAGAGTTACAAGTGGTTGTGAACTGCTTAGTGGGTGTTGGGAATCAAACCCAGGTCTTCTGCAAGAGCAGCCAGTGCTCTTACCTGCTGAGCCGTTGTCTCTCCAGCCCCATGATCAATTTCTTCTTTTTCTTCTGAGACAGTGTTTCTCTGTGTAGCTTTGTGCCTGTCCTGGATCTCGCTCTGTAGACCAGGCTGGCCTCGAACTCACAGAGATCCGCCTGCCTCTGCCTCCCGAGTGCTAGGATTAAAGACATGTGCCACCACCACCAGGCCGATAATTTCTTAATAGTAAATTGTCAAACAGATGGAGATGTGCATATAAAAAGTGATTCTCAAGTTCCAGGTATAGAAATATGAAAATCTTTTTACTGCCAAGCTTTATGACCTTCAAATTACTTTTGCATGCATCTATATAACTATATTTCATAAAAACTAATAATGACCTCTGTTGATTTATTATAGAACTGTAACTCTGCTTCAAGTATTGTTTTGTCATATTACTATACTAAGGACTTATAGAATTTGATCTTTTTATATTTAGAAAACTTAAGAATGGAATTGAATATCATTTAAGATATGTACTCATTTTATTTAAAATAAAATCAGACTCATTTACTACTAGTTACATATATGGTATTTATGGTAAAAATATCAAATTAGAAAGAAAATGGCGAATGGATGCCCTGAGCCCTCTTCCTGTGCCTATGACAGTTACTCCCATTTTTACTTCTGTTGTCCTTTAAAATTCTATTGGTGATAAATAAATTAATGGGAATTGTAGAAGTTCATTAATTCAGGATGGACACAAATAGCATTATAAATAGGGATAGAGTCCAAATATGGCTAGCTATATCAGCTAAGAAGGTAATTGAGTTATAGGTGATTATGTAAGAGACTGCAAGGTTTGTTTTGTGCTGATAAAGTTAATTACACATTCCAGAATCTTCTCTAGGTGATTCAAGTTGTCATTGCTTTCTCTTGTCTTGTTACTTTTGTTGACATTTAAATTGGCTGAAGTATTAATACACATGTACACATAAGAATGACGAGTCTCTGGGAAAGAGCTACCTTATTATGTGTTGATATCTGTGAGAATGTACGCCATGTGTGCAGGTGCCCTCAGAGGCTGGACGATGGTTCCAGATCCCTTGGAGGTGATGTGGCAGCTGGTTGTAAGCTGCCTGACATGGTTGCAGGAACTGAACTTGGGTCTTCTGTGAGAGCATTATACCATTTGAACTGCTAGCCGGCTCTCTAGTCCCAGTAATTTTAAAAGTCAAATTCAAATCAAATCTATAGTTCAGACTACTTATGTAAATTAGAAAAGTACTTATGTCTTTTTGTTTCTATTGAATTTTACTACTTTTGTTTAATTGACATGTCCAGTTATACTGATTGAAATACATCATTCACATGTATCTGCTGTATGTTGCCTATTTACATTTTTCATAGCTGTGTAGTGTCCAGTATGAGTTTACCATAAAACTGCTTTGTTATTATTGAATATTTTATTTCTAAGTTTTATTATAACACATCCAATAAACAATCTCCAATAAACAACAAAATAAAGTATTTTTGTTTATTCTTGATTGTTTCTCTGATAAATTTCTGGGAGTAAAACTTCTGAGTCTACAGACATTTTGATCTGGGAGATGGCTCAGTGGGTGTAAGTGAGCACATGGGTTCAGATTCCTAGTGCTCATGTAGAGAGCTGGGTGAAGCAGCCTGAAATACCAGTTTGGGCAGGCTGAGACGGGAAGATGCCAGAGACTCCCTAACCAATCAGTGTAACCAGTTGCTGAGCTCCAGGCTCAGTAAGAGACCCTGTCTCAAAAAATAAGGTGAACTAAAGACACCCACCATGAACCTCTGGACTCTACCAGAACACGCGTGGGTACACATGCCTACACATGAACATGCATAATGCCTCAAAATAGGTACAAAGTTTTAAAATATATCAACATTGTTGGGATTGCTTTTTGAGCTGTATTTGTTTTTATTTTATGTGTACGGGTGTTTTGTCTGCATGTATGTATGTGCACCACATTTGTGCAGTGTCTGCTAAGGCTAGAAGAAGGTGTCAGATCACCTGGAGTCACAGAGCTTGTGAGCTGCCTTGTGGGTGCTGGGAATCGAACCCAGGTTCTCTGCAAAAGCAGCAAATACTCTCAAATGCTGAGCCGTCTCTCCAATGCCATCTTTAGGATTTTTGAGATATTTTCAAACAAACAAAACAGTGTATGTGTTTGCTGGCCACCCCCACCAGTCTGAATATCTTAATGGGTAGATGTAATAGTGTTTCTAACCTCCTTTTAAGAGCTCTGATTTAAGAACATCAAGGATGGAGGTGTGTTAAACAATCTCGATGCATTCCTCATTTTGCAGATACACCATCGTGTTTGTTTATTACGCATTCTGCTTGGTGCTGATGATGCTTCTCCGGCCTCTTCTGGTGAAGAAGATCGCCTGCGGACTAGGGAAGTCGGAGCGGTTCAAGAGCATTTACGCCGCTCTTTACTTCTTCCCCATCCTGACCGTGCTGCAGGCTGTTGGTGGAGGCCTCTTGTGTAAGTTTAACGCCAGTATTCTCCTCCCAACTAAAGTCTACAGCTTTTTCTTTAAAGGCACCCTTTAAGCTTTGAAGGCAGGCCTTAGTGTAGATCTTTGCCAAAACATAGTGTTATTAAAAACAGAATGGAATAGAGCTTCTCAACAAAATGAGACTGAAGTTTGTAACCAAACTGGAAGATTTAAAACTCTGAGCATAACAGTTTTAAAAGTAGCTTTGTATACAGTAGATGAAACTTAGGTTGGCAGTAAGTATTGTTTCCTGTTGTCTTAGATTTCTAAGGTCCTTTATAAAAGTCCTTTCTATATAGTTAAAATGGTGTTTGGTAGGATAACCATTCATTTAACAACTCTTTAGTTTGAACTGTATCTCAGAAGAACGAGTGATAAGTCATCATCAAAAGGCTCAAACGTACTCCCAGGAGGTAAAGCAGAGAGAGACTTCAGATAGCTGAGGAAACATAGGAGGGGACTTTTGAATACATTTCCATTTTCCAAAAACATTGCATGTTGTATAGTGTTTTTTCTAAGAAGTCTTCCAAGAAGCTGAGGACAAGCCTTTTGGCCCAGGAACAGGCAGGGATGGGGATTATACAGCCTGGTAAGGTAATTTGGTTCAAGGCGAAGGTGAAAGGAAATTGGAGGCTAGTTGGGACCTGTTCCTCCTCACGGTCTAGCTCACAGATCACGTCTCACTTGTTCTCATGACTGAGGATACGCAGGCGCCCTCCAGCTCCTAGAGTTCTCTGTCAGTGTCAGCCCACTTCAGTGTTCCTGCTTGGCCAGACAGCTGTTCTTGCTCAAGGTCTCAGAATCTAGGGTGTTAGGACTTCATTGGGTTTTATTGCTGTGATAAAACACCATGACCAAGGCAACTTACAGAAAAAAAGAGTTTATTTGGGTTTAAGGTTCCTGAGGGTTAAGAGTCCATTGAGGCAGGGAATTGTGGCAGCAAGTGGTAGATATGGCAGCAAGAACAGCAGAGAGCTCACATCTCAAGCTGCAGGCTGGAAGCAGAGTGAGTAGACAAGGCATGAGTCTTTCAACTCTCCAAGTCAACCTCCTTGACACACCTCCTCTGACAAGGCCACACCTCCTCTGACAAGGCCACACCTCCTCTGACAAGGCCACACCTTCTCTGACAAGGCCACACCTCCTCCGACAAGGCCACAGCTTCTCCGACAAGGCCACACCTCCTCCGACAAGGCCACACCTCTTCAACCTCTGAAGTAGGACCACCAGCTGAACCAAGTATCCAAACATGAGCCAGTTGGAGATGTACGTTCTCATTCAGACCACCACAGGGACCTTACAGAGATTTGGGTGGAGGAGTGACATGATCAGATTTCCATTGTAGAAAGCTGACTTGATAGCACAGTGGACTGTCAGAGGAGAAAAGCTGGGATCTGCCTAGACATGACCGCAGTAAACCGAGCCTGACTGACTGACCCAAACAGAGCAGCGCCAGGATTTGGAGCCATTTCCAAGGAAGGATTGCTAAGACAAGTAGTAAATTAAATGCAGGGATTGGGAATGAACTGGAAATCTAATCAAGGAACTTTCTCTTTAAGTAACTGATAGGTGGGTAAACAGTTGAGGAAATTAATTTGAAGCACTCGTAGCATGTCCGGGAGGTTGCAGGTGGTAACTTATAGTAGGTAGAGTTTGGAGGGACTGTCTAGGATGGACACTGTCACCCATTCACTTTTGAGTTGCTCCCTCACATACTAGGTGCCTTCCTGCAAGTCACAGATGATCTGGGCCCACCCTGCTCCATAGTGCTTCAGTCCTTTCTCTTCAGGATGCTTGAGGAAGTACTCCATGCAGAGTGGAAGGGAGGGACGCCGCTTTTCGGGCAAATACTCCCCAGCTCATTTCTTCTGTCATTAATACTTCCTATTACAACAAGGAAATTCTCCTTTAGGATCTTTCATGCTTCTGATGCTTGGACAAGATTCACTAGGAGAGCCTACTAGACCCTCCAAGTTGGACAGCAGTAAAGAGCTAAAAACTGATGATCTCCTCAACTCTCAGGAACACACTTTGACTCTGGTGGACTCAGGCACTGGTGTGACCAAGGTTGAGCTTATTGATAATTTGGGAACACTGCTAAGCCTGACTAAAATCCTCATGGAAGCTCTCAGGCTGTTGCAGATATGTCCATGAATGAGCAGTTTGGTGTTGGACTTTATTCAGCCTATTTTGTGGCAAAGAAGTGTCTGTGGTCACAAAGCACAGTGATGATGGAGCAGTGTGCCCAAGGGTTTTGTACTGGCGGAGCTTCAGTGAATGTGCAGACCAGGGTGAACCCATTGGTTGGAGTACCAAAGTGATCCACCCCCAAGAAGACCGACCAGCGGAACACTTGGAGGGGAAGGGTCAAGGAAGCAGTGAGAAGGCTCTATGAACTGTGAACCAGCCATCCCGACACCCTCTGTTGGGAGGAGGAGGAAGAGAAGGACATGAGTGATGACGAGGTAGAAGAGAACAAAAGGAAGATAAGGATAGTGACCCCTCAGACTGAAGATCAGGTGAGGAAAAGAAAAAGAAACGAGGGGACTTCAGGGTGAATGCATTGGTCAGGAAACGCTGAGCGAGACCACGCCCATTTAGGACAGAGATTCTGAGGACACCTCTCAGGAGGAATACGACAGATTCTGTGAGAGCCTGTCCAGTGACTGGGAAGACCTCTTGGCAGTCAAGCACTTCTCTGTAGTTAAGATGGAATTTTGGGTGCTGCTCTTCCTCCCTTGGCAAGCTTTTGACTCTTTGAGAATAAGAAGTGTAATAACATTGAATTCTGTGTTCGCCAGTGCTCATCGTGGGCAGCTGTGATGAGTTGATGCCCACATATCTATGCCCACATCTGTGTCATTATTGACTGGGGATTGCCCCTGAATATCTTCCAAGATGTTCCAATAGAGCAAAATCTTGAAAATTTCCACAAAAGCTTTGTATGGAAGCACCTTGAGTTCTCTGAGCTGCCAGAAAACAAAGAACCAGAAGTGATTCTGTGGGGCATCCTAAGAATCAAAAGCTTGGAGTCCCTGAAGAGCCCACTAAGCAGCCATGCCTCTCTGAGCTGCTGAGCTGTCTGCCACCCCTCCCAGTCTGGAGATGACTTCTCTGTCAACACAGGTCTTGCATGAAGGAAGCTGAAGTCTGTATACTCCAGTGAGAGCAAAGAGGAGCTAGCCAACCCTGCTCTTGAGAACAAAATGGATGTTTAAGTGATGCCTCATTGGTGAGTACTGGAGGCAGCAGTTCAAGGAGTTTGATGGGAGGAGGCTGCTCTCCATGACCAAGGAGCATCAGGAGCTACCAGAGGAGAAGGAGGAGGAGAGGAAGGCGGAGTTTGAGAACTTCTGCACACTCATGGAAGATGTCTTGGGTAAAAAGGTTGAGGAAGTGATCATCCCTGTAGGCTTGTGTCTTCATCCTGCTGTGTTAACAGCCACCTTCAGGCCAATGTCGAACAGATCACGAAGGCCCAGGCCTTTGCGACAGCCCTGTAGTGGGCCGTTTGACAGCCAAAGGGGATCTGGAGATCAACCCCAGCCACCCCATTGTGTAGGCCCGTAGATGGCTGAGGCTCACAGGGATGTTAGGGACCTGGGGCACTGCTGTTAGAAGTCTCTCTGCTTTCTTCTGGCTTCTTGCTTGAGAATCGCCAGACACTCCAGCCAAACCCGTCCATGTTCATGTGATGCCTGGCCACTCATGAAGATAAGGTACCAGTGGAGGAGCCCAGCATTGCTGTTCCTAATGGTACCCCCTGCTTGAGTATGATGAGGATGCATCATTTCACATGGAAGCAGATTGGGGTCCCCCTGGGAAGCTGGGCCCTCTTTATAGTTTCCTTACTGTTCCTGCAGAAGCCTTGGGTGGCCCTGGCCCACCCGGCTCCCTCTGCTAATGTCTAGTGTTCTTTTTCTTCTATCCTTGTGTGTCTAAGGTAGGAAAATCAATTACCTCCCTCACCTGAGAGAGAGCAGGGTTGGGTGTTGTATATTGTTTTTGTATTGTCTTGTCCTGGAATTAAAATATACAAATTAAAAAATAAAATTACAGGCCGAGCAGCGGTGGTGGCGCACGCCTTTAATCCCAGCACTCAGGAGGCAGAGCCAGGCGGATCTTTGTGAGTTCGAGACCAGCCTGGTCTACAGAGCGAGATCCAGGAAAGGCGCAAAGCTACACAGAGAAACCCTGTCTCCGAAAAAAACCCAAAAAATTTTAAAAAATTAAAAAAAAATTCCAAGTAGTTGTCTAATTCCTTTAGCCTAACTTTTGGTGCCTCTGTGTTGAAGCTCTTAGGAGCTGGAAGAAAGCGGAAAGCTGTGGGAATAAGGAAATGGTTTGGAATGTTAACTCAGGGAGGTAGCCAGATAGTATTCTTCCTAAATGACAGCCATTGTAAAGTATTTTACAATAGTATGTAAAAATGTTAGAATAATATGGAAAGTGTGATAGAAACAGTTGGAGGAGCATTAGACTGGAACTCTGCTAACATACCTCCACTCATATTTGGAGGATCAAACGGTTCTTATTCATTTTGTGATCTGCTGCATTAGTCACAGAGGGCACATACCAAATTCATGATCTGGGAAAAAATAAGGTTTTTGTTGTTGTTATTTTTTTTGTAGGCGATATAGCAAGTGTAAGCACAGTGCACAGGGCAACTTCTAGTAGCTTAACATCCTAGTGGGTGATGGCCTAGGGAGGGAAGGGCTGGAAATGCCTGGGAGGTGGTCAGCAACACACTTCTGGCTTAGAATACTCTGTAGCCAATAGTTCAAGTGTGATCCACATCTGACGCACCAGGGACAACATGTTGTTTCCCAGGCCCTAGCCCAGACCCAGGTGCACAAGATAAGTTGCTTGACATCCCACGTTTAAGGACCACTCTTAATCCTGTGTCTCACCCAGTAGTGCCTGTCTGTCCCCTGGAAGTTGAGGCTTTCTTACCAGATCATAACCGTATACAGTTAGCAATGTTATTTAGGTGTACTTTAAGTGAGTGAGTTTTTTTGTTATTTTGTTTTTGTAGTGGCTGATTGAGCATGTAATCACTAACATAAAAAGTTATAGATATTATGAGCTCACTCAATTTTAAACTAAGTTAAACAGGCCTATTGATAATTGAGGCTCTGGCCACTGCATCCAAAATTAATGTTTCAACTTGTTCCAGATGTGCTTTGTAGAATAATTGCAAGTTTTATAAATTGAAGTTATTTTAAAGTAATTGTTCATAAATACTTCAGGGTATTTTTTCTCAATTTGCCTATTTTGTATGCTATAAATTTAGACATAGTAGGAAAGAAGAAATGATAATTTTTGTAGGGAAAACTTTTGCTTGAGGTGTTATTGCTATATTGTGTTTGAAATAGGAACTTCCAGAATTTTGCTAGGAAGAATACCAAAAGAGTATTAACTAAAAAGTTTGATGACAAATAAACTTCTCTAAAGACAGTGAAAGCTGAGTTACTCTTACGAATAGTCTTCTCAACCAAGGTTCCCTTCTTGGACCATGAAGCCAGAAACCGAGTATTCTCTCAGTTGTCTTGTGTGGTACACAGCTACCACACAACATACAGTGCTACATAGAAGCATTCTAGATACAGGGGTGAGAAGTTGATTCTTTTCAGTTAACCCTTTGGCTGGATCATATCTCTTACCTTCTCCCAGGTGTGAGATAGATTTACATTTTTTAAAGAGATTGAGGGTCAGGTGGTGTTAGCGCACTCCTTTAATCCCAGCACTCTGGAGTAGAGCCAGGCGGATCTCTTGTGAGTTTGAGGCCAGCCTGGTCTACAGAGCGAGATCCAGGACAGGCACCAAAACTACACAGAGAAACCCTGTCTCGAAAAACCAAAAAAAAAAGAAAAAAATGAAAAAAAAAAATCAAAAGATAAATTTGTTATCGTGTGAAAATTATATGAAACTCCTATTTTATTTATGAAATTTTGTTGGGACAGAGGCATAGTTGCTCATTTACATGCATCCTGTGCTGTTTTGCATATACCACATCTGTTGAGTTGAGGCGTTGAGACTGTGTAGCCTAGAAGGATTATATTTATAATCCACTAAGAATTGGCTGTCAGTCCCATCTTAGGGTGATAGGATTCAAGTCTCCGAAGTGGTTGAGAAAGAATTCAGAAGAGCTGTATTTTATCTGGTGGTTTACTTTGTTGGTTTCTAATGCGGTCTCTGTTTGTTTTCCAGATTATGCCTTCCCATACATTATATTAGTGTTATCTTTGGTTACTCTGGCTGTGTACATGTCCGCTTCTGAAATAGAGGTAGGAATTGGTTTTCCTTTGTTACAGTTCTGCTTTTCTTTTAGATAAAAATTGACGCTTGAGTGGAACAGTACATCTGATATGGTAAGGTATACTAATTGGTTCAGTGGTCCTTGGCTAGCTGATGTCACTTGTACCTCCTTAGATAATTTTATGAGCGGTTGCATGGGCTGCATTGTATCTTGGGAAATTAGGGAAGTAGTCAGTGCTCTTATCCAATGAGATGAAGAAAAGCCATCCAGCATAATTTACCCGTATAACAGACATGCAGTTTTCCACACATTGATACTATTCTGAAATACACACAGAAATGCTTTTCTCCACACAGAACTGATTTTAAATTAATTTTACTAGAGATATCTGTAATTATTCATCCCATACCGGCTGTATCTCCCTCTCAGTTTCATGTTTGGTTTGGATGTTTTTGCCCTACAGTATTTTGTTGATTACATTGATACTAGTACTTTAGTTCTGATTGGCTCCTTGGGATAAGCCTTTTGTACTTTTAATTTCTTAGCATTTCAGTGGAAAACCACTGTAATGAGTGTCTTAGTTAGGGTTACTATTATTGTGATGAAACACCATGACTAAGCAGCTTGGGGAGGAAAAGGCTTATTTGGCTTATGCTTCCATGTCACTGTTCATCATTGAAAGAAGTCAGGATAGGAACTCTAACAGGCAGAAACCTGGAGGCAGGAGCTGATGCAGAGGCTACGGAGGGGTGCTCTTACTGCCTTGCTCCCCATGGCTTGTTCAGCCTGCTTTCTTATAGAATTGAGGGCCACCAGCAGGGATGGCATCACCCACAATGGGCTGGGTTCACCCCCGTCAGTACTAATTAAGAAAATGCCCTACAGCCTGATCTTTTGGAGGCATCTTCTCAGTTGAGGTTTCCTCTTTTCAGATGACTCTAGCTTGTGTCAAGTTGACGTAAATCTAGCCAGGACAAATGAGGAACCTTATTTTTTAAATATTTTTAAAAGTTTTGCATTGTATATGTTGTTTTAATTTTGTTATAGTATATTTAAATTATTTCATTATAACATTTATTTATTTATTTGTGTGCATGTGTGTGTGTGTCCAAAAGCCTCAGTGTCTGTGTGAAGGGTGGTTCAGTTCTCTTCCTCTATCCTGTGGATCCTGAACCATCTTGTTGGCCCCATTATGTTTTGAATTCAGAGTATTTTTGGCCAAAAATATGTATTTTGATTCATTGATAGGTAGGTCAATGTTGTAAAGTAGACCTACACATTTTTAAATACTTTATTTATAAGAAACTAAGGTATTATCAGTTTACAGTATGAGCAATAAATGAGAAAAAAAACATATTTGACATTCTAACTAGGACAGATGTATTCATAAAACTTTTAATCAAAGTGGGCAGTTTTGTACATCTCTTCTGTAATTTTCTTTCTAATTGCATGGCTTTCAGATTCTGTATCTTAAGACAGCACATTTCCATGATTGCCATTAAGTACCTTCACATCTCTGATTACAAAGCTCTATCAGAAGCGGAACTCCCAAGAATTGAAAAGCCCAATTCGTAGACCCTTCTGTGCTGTGCTGTGGCTCTGCTGCTCACGGCAGTTAACGTGTGTGCTTTCTCAAACTTCTTTTGTTCAAAAGGACACCAGAGAAAACAAGTTAACTCTTTTGAGAGATGGTTGTTGATGCCTCTTTCTCTAATACATTGGTGACAATGCTCACATTGTTCCAGGCCATACCTGGAACTCATAGTGCTTAGGTAGGGTTGATAACTGAGGAACTGAATGGACTGATTGGATGGTGATTATTCAGCTCACCGGTTTGTAGACTAGCCATTGCTCCTTTGTAATCTTTAATCAGCATTGCAATTAGATTAATCAGAGAAGACAGGAAATTAGTTTTGACTTTTCATCAACCAGGAAAAGATCAGCGTGTGTGTTGGAATATTTGAATAAAATATGCATATTTACAAATGAGCAATGCTCTTTTAGATCAGCTGGTAACTCTTTTGGTTCTCTGTCTCCATGTGTCTCCTCTGTAAGATGTTTGCATCCTTCAGGTAGCTCTGTTCTCAGCAGTTGAGTACAGGGCTCTGAATCCAGAAGACACTCCAGGTCTAGATGAGCCCACGAGTCACTTAACTGAAAGAAAAAGTTGAAGAGTAACTCACTGAAAATTCCCTGTCCCTGTGTTTGTTAGCACATCTACATGTTCCTTTTATATTGATTTGATCCTTTGGGTCTCTCCATGTTATCACACAGCACTGACAATGAAAAGAAAATCAGGTAGTTAGTGAGTCGTTTCTGTTGTCTTGAGTGTATTCAGACGGCAGGTACTGGAAACAGTATTTCTGAGTAGTGAAGGTGAGGTTTCTGGAGCTGCAGTGGACCTGGATGTGAGAACATACACTGTGGACTTCCTCTTCTAGTTCATGTCTTTCTGAAGAAGCTCATGTTCCCTGAGGGAATGCTGATGTAAATGAGGACCAAGAGATGGGCTGTAGGCTCAGTGTGGCTGTTGGGGGCCTTTGTGGCCATCTGGACGGTGTGTTGTCTAGACTGGGCGATTGGGGCAGTTCTTAAGTCCTTCTTAGCGCAAGCATTCAGAGTTCTGGGCCGTGAGTGTGTGTGAAGACTGGAGGTGAGCTGAGTTTTGTTCATCTGTGTTTCTCTTCTTTCTCATACACAATCACAGAACTGCTATGATCTCCTGGTCAGGAAGAAAAGACTCATTGTTCTCTTCAGTCACTGGCTGCTGCACGCCTATGGAATAGTCTCCATCTCCAGAGCGGACAGGCTTGAGCATGACCTACCGCTTTTGGCTTTGGTACCCACACCAGCCTTGTTTTACCTGTTCACTGCAAAATTTACTGAACCATCACGGATACTCTCAGAAGGGGCCAATGGACACTGAATACAAAATGCCAAAAAAAAACCCCAAAAAACCCAAAATCAACCAAACAAAGAAACAAAGCAAACAGAAAAACCCTAAAAAGTATTCTTAATAAATTAAAGAAGAAATTAAAATGTATTAATAGCATTCTGTCATACATGGGAACAAGAGTGTCTGGATATCTTAATGCTTGTTTTTTATCTTTTGATTTAACGGACCTTGTGATTAGACTTGGAAATTGCACAGCATCATGGCTCTGTGCTCTGCATATATTATCTATCACACCGGAAGCCCGAACAGGAAGTTTCAGTTGTGCTTTGGAGCACAGCCGTGCATCTGTGTGCCTGCGCTATTGGGAGTCCCCGGCTTTGTGTGAAACCCTTTTGTCACGTATATTCGGAACTCCTTTGCTGTGACGTCATTATTCCTGCTTGTGATCTGTGCGTGACTTCCCCTGTAAGGAATTACGAAGGCAAGCGTACTTGTGGAGTGTGAGATCAACTACAGAAGCAAAGGAGGTTTTTGTCAATGTCTATTTATTTCCACCAGTACAGTATTTTAGTAATATTACAAAAATAAAGCATAATTTATATGAGCTTTCTGTTTATAGACAGTTTGGTTGAAGACATGTTCAGATTATTGTTCCTGTAAAGAAGAAAACAATAAAGAGTTTAACTGTAAAATAAGTCAATGCTCTGACAGTTGAGTCTTTTTTGCCATAGTGTTTATGGAAGTAATTAAAAATGTTAAGTATTAAGATTAATATCTCTTTTGTCTACTGAATAAATACATATACTCTCATCCTCTCGTATTTTATTTCTTAAAATAAAATACCTATGCCACATTTTATTGATTCAGAGACTTTTTTTTCCAGGTCATGACGTTTCTGAGTCAGGATCTTATAACTAAAAGTATCTGAGATAGAATGAAATAGAGGAATACATAGACAGTTCCCCTGTGGCTGGTTTTGGATAGGTAAGTGGTCGTGTTCATACTCTGAAGGCTTTGAGAGAATCATGTCACAGCCATGGAAACAAAATAAAAATTTTAACACTTAGTCTAATGATCTGGCCGTGTGTATCCATTTGTAGTGTTTGAAAGGTTATTCACTGATTCTGCTCCATGGCAACTTTGAAGACTTACGTTAATGCTGCGAGATGTGAACTTAGGTGCACTCACATTGCCTGTGGTTCTCTGGGATTCTCTCGGTTGATTCTGTGGGCTATTTGCTGGTCCTCGTTAAGGCATTTCTCCTAATACGAATGGCTGGAGGAAAATGGACCATTTTCTTCTTCTTCTTCTTCTTTTTCTTATTGTCTGTAAGAAGAAAGTTTTAAGTTCTATTTGTATCTTACATGGGTTTTGTGGTTGTTAATGTCCACTAAAATCCTGAGTTGTTCTAAGAACCCTTGAGTGGCTAATTACAAAGTCTGTACCTGAGAGATAATGTGTCAAATTGCCAAGACCACCACTGGGTCCATTGCATTTGGAGCTGTTTTTAACAGTTACCTTCCTGTGTACCGTTTTAGCAAAAAAGTATGTATAAAGGGAGGAGTCATAAAAAAAAATTACAGTGCTCTAAAAGCAGAGATTGTCAGGGTACTTAATACCTGCATTTTACAATCTGCTTTCATAGAAACAAGGTTATCAATATCCTAGCCACATTGGTTGCTTATATTTAGTAAATAGCTTGGTAAAATGTGTTTATTAAAGATGTGCAAAATAGCCCTTATCCTGGCTCAGCACCCCAGGCCACATTGTTTTACTGCTATGCTACAAAATAGCCCCATCCTAGTCCAACTTGGTCTTGACTGAGGCCCTCGGGATACATTGTAGTTTTTAACTGCTATGGGCTATAGTAATTATTTTGCAAGTCAGCCCTGAATCATTTGGTAGGCAATTTTTTTTCTTGATTTGGGTTTATTGATAAGTCTAATGACATGTTTATCTAAAACTATCAGTTTTATAAGACTTGACTGCTCAATGGAGCCAAGTAGAGATTTAAAAACCAACATGCCTCCCCCCCAGGGCATTCATATTGAACTGGTCTGGGATACAGCCTCGAGGTGGACTTTTTTTCTTCAAACCTCCTTGTGGAATGCTTGAGA
The DNA here is from genome assembly GCA_902168325.1 of Peromyscus nudipes. Lineage (NCBI taxonomy): Eukaryota > Metazoa > Chordata > Mammalia > Rodentia > Cricetidae > Peromyscus > Peromyscus nudipes. Next base: position 19,918 of record CABHPH010157868.1, read on the forward strand.
ACCACTGGCCTGAAGGTCTTCCTAATCTAGAGCTTGATTTTTCCAAGAGACCTTCTAGGTTTGGTTGGGTTGGGTTGGCTTTCTTGAGACAGTCTTGTTTTTGAACCTGGGGTGATCTGGAACCTCTTTGAAGATAACTTTTGACAATTATTCAGCAAATGACTTTATTTTTTCTCTCTGAAATGTCAATTCTGCTGTAACTATAAAATTAAAAGTAGTTTATTTTTCAGAATTAAATGCTCAAAATGTGCATAATAGTATTGAGTCATTTTTCCATCCTAAAAATGAGACGACAACTTTGACAGTTGTAAGAGTTGATTTTTTTTTTAAAGTCTTTAAAGCATTGGGTGATCTAAAAAGGTCTTCTGCAAGGAATGTATTATTTGGTCAATACAAAAACACTCATGTAACCTAAATTACTGTGTATAATGCTCAAGGGATTTGGAATTGTAGCTGAACAGATAGTTCTCAAAATACAGAGGGCCAAGAAGTGAAGGGAGGGGGGAAGGCAGCAAGGGGGGACCTGAGGGGGTGGTAATAAGACATATGTGATATGAGGTGGAAATGATTACGAGGCTCTAAACAGTAGAGCTCACGTTTTGTTCTAAGGGTTTCTTTGTTTTTGCTTCATGTGCATGAGTGTTTGCCTGCATGTATGTATGTGCATGGCTGGTGCCGAGGGAAGGCGTTGGATCCGCTGGAACTGGAGTTACAGACGGTTGGGAGCTGCCACGTGGGTGCCGGGAACCAAAATGTGCCTCAGCTGCAAAGGCAGCAAGCGCTTTTGACCACGGAGATGTTTCTCCAGCCCCGAGCACGGAGCTATAAGTGGCAGGGCTGGCACTCAATATTATACTGACTTTTGAAAACTACCGTTTTCATTCGTAACGAAAGCACCATTTTCATTTTACTTCGTTGTAGGTGTTCACTGTTGTGTGGTCTGGAAACAAAATCAGTCTTCTTTTTCCCTGTGTGACCCTGGGCTTCGCCAAAGGAGCCTCTTGTGGGATCAGACAAGGGAATGCCAATGTCAACATGCTAGTTCTAGATGTTTCCTCTAGAGAGTTCAGTAGTGAATGGTCTAGACTTGGAGGGTCACATGGCCTGTGCCACAGCCACTCTGTCATTGACGGCATAAAAACACAGGCATATGTAATTCATGAATGAACAGGGCTGTGTTTCTGTAGGATCATAATAGGCACGGGAATGGAATTCATGTGAGGCAATGATATAAAATGCTATTGTTCTTTTGAGTTTTTCTGATTATTTAAAAGTATAAAACTCATTGTTATCTCTGGGTCCCCCGATGATTGGATGCTGACCTCTGCTGAAGAGAATAGACTTGCTCAGATATCTTCACATGTTTAACATCTGGAAAAATGGCACATCCCTAAGAATATGAGGAGGAGTTCAAAACTAAAAGCAACAGGCAATTCTGCTACACTTCTCGCTTGTCTATTAGCTTTCCTCAAGGATAGCCAGAAAGACTTTTTTTGTTTTTGTTTTGTTTTGTTTTTCGAGACAGGGTTTCTCTGTGTAGCTTTGCGCCTTTCCTGGAACTCACTTTAGAGAACAGGCTGGCCTGGAACTCAGAGAGATCCGCCTGCCTCTGCCTCCCGAGTGCTGGGATTAAAGGCGTGTGCCACCACCGCCCAGAAAGACTTTTTGTTGTAGTTTTTTTTTTTTTCTTGTGGGTCTCACTATGTGGCTCTGGCTGTCTTAGAACTCACTATGTAGATCAGGATGGCCTCAAACTCATTGAGATCTTCCTGCCTCTGCCTCCTGAGTGATGGGATTAAAGGCATGCACCACTATGCCCTACTTAGAAAGATCTTTTGACCACAGGATATGGAGGCCAGTGGTCCCCAGTTTAATTTACCCCTTACCTTGGATCATAAGCTAATTCACATATTAGCAATTTATATTTTCCTATATGTTGATAGTCAAAAGCACAAATTTTAAAGGATGACAATACTGAATACAAACAGAATTTTTAATATTTGCTTCCTTAGTGGGAGCTGATGTTTGGAGACCACCAGTTGCTTTATTACCTATAATCCAAGAACTAGAAACCATGGTCTGGAACCCACATTGTAGCTACATTTTAACATGCAAGCTTTTGGCTAGGTCTGGATAAGTGCCCTGATGGAGTCGGGCAGGAGACAAGTGAGGCCCTGCTGTGAACTACATGACACCGATGAATGAGTGGGCTCCTGAACTGTGCTTCATCTATTGTGATGGATGTGGTTTTGCCTCACCAGGGAAGTGTAGAGAGCAGCCAGGTAGTCAGGGACCATGTGCGTGTGTGTGCAGTGCATTTCACCAGGTTCCCCCAGGTCTGTACAACACAGCTTTCAGCAGAGGAGAGGACCCATGGCGTCCTGGCTGCTCAAACACCATCTCTTACCCAGGGAAGCCTCCAGAAAACAGGTTGTACCCAGTACTGGAATGCTTCTTAGCCCTAGCGCATCCCCTTGTGTTCCTTTTATCCCGTTTCACCTTCTACACCTACCTTTACACACAGTCTAATGGATGCTCGTTGATGGTCAACCCAGAGAACCCCACAGTACTACACACTTGCTGGATGGTGTTCTATCATCCCATCAGTCTGTCTGTCCTCTTCATCCCGACCTCACAGCTGCTTCCCAATGTCCCATCTGCCCAAGTGACTCTTTCACTGGGAGTTCCAGGCTGGATCCAAGTAAGGGTTCCCTCCATGTCTCATGGCATCCCTATTTTGAGCAGAGTTTGGGGGCCAGTCTAACGTGACACAGTCGCAGGGATTGAGAGTGAGGTGGGTGCCTGGGCTGTTTGCCCGGGCTGTTTGCCCATGAAGCTCAGGTCAGAGATTCGGCTGCACATCCACATCTCAGACATGCTCAGAAGGCATCCCTAGATTTTTTTTTTTTCAGAGAAGACAATTGCTGTTTTTTTTTTTTTTAACACCAAATTCAGCTGAGGAAGGAGAGATGAAATTATATTCATTTTTTCTGTTTAAGAATGTAAGGAGTTCATTATTATTTTAAAATTTATGTAATTTTGTGAGTTTGAATGTTTTGCCTGCATGTACGTCTAATGTTTGAGTGCTTGGTAGCCATGGGGATGAGAAGAGGACACTGGTCCCCTGGAGCTGGAGTTGGGATGCTTGTGAGCCATCGTGTGGGTGCAGGGAATTGAACCCAGGTCCTCTGCAAGAGCAAGGGGTGCTTTAAA
>CABHPH010157868.1:23530-40325 GCA_902168325.1 Peromyscus nudipes
CTTGAGACAGTCTTGTTTTTGAACCTGGGGTGATCTGGAACCTCTTTGAAGATAACTTTTGACAATTATTCAGCAAATGACTTTATTTTTTCTCTCTGAAATGTCAATTCTGCTGTAACTATAAAATTAAAAGTAGTTTATTTTTCAGAATTAAATGCTCAAAATGTGCATAATAGTATTGAGTCATTTTTCCATCCTAAAAATGAGACGACAACTTTGACAGTTGTAAGAGTTGATTTTTTTTTTAAAGTCTTTAAAGCATTGGGTGATCTAAAAAGGTCTTCTGCAAGGAATGTATTATTTGGTCAATACAAAAACACTCATGTAACCTAAATTACTGTGTATAATGCTCAAGGGATTTGGAATTGTAGCTGAACAGATAGTTCTCAAAATACAGAGGGCCAAGAAGTGAAGGGAGGGGGGAAGGCAGCAAGGGGGGACCTGAGGGGGTGGTAATAAGACATATGTGATATGAGGTAGAAGTGATTATGAGGCTCTAGGCTGCAAGGGGGAAACGGGGCAGGGGTAAGAGGACACGTGATATGAGGTGGAAATGATTACGAGGCTCTAAACAGTAGAGCTCACGTTTTGTTCTAAGGGTTTCTTTGTTTTTGCTTCATGTGCATGAGTGTTTGCCTGCATGTATGTATGTGCATGGCTGGTGCCGAGGGAAGGCGTTGGATCCGCTGGAACTGGAGTTACAGACGGTTGGGAGCTGCCACGTGGGTGCCGGGAACCAAAATGTGCCTCAGCTGCAAAGGCAGCAAGCGCTTTTGACCACGGAGACGTTTCTCCAGCCCCGAGCACGGAGCTATAAGTGGTAGGGCTGGCACTCAATATTATACTGACTTTTGAAAACTACCGTTTTCATTCGTAACGAAAGCACCATTTTCATTTTACTTCGTTGTAGGTGTTCACTGTTGTGTGGTCTGGAAACAAAATCAGTCTTCTTTTTCCCTGTGTGACCCTGGGCTTCGCCAAAGGAGCCTCTTGTGGGATCAGACAAGGGAATGCCAATGTCAACATGCTAGTTCTAGATGTTTCCTCTAGAGAGTTCGGTAGTGAATGGTCTAGACTTGGAGGGTCACATGGCCTGTGCCACAGCCACTCTGTCATTGACGGCATAAAAACACAGGCATATGTAATTCGTGAATGAACAGGGCTGTGTTTCTGTAGGATCATAATAGGCACGGGAATGGAATTCATGTGAGGCAATGATATAAAATGCTATTGTTCTTTTGAGTTTTTCTGATTATTTAAAAGTATAAAACTCATTGTTATCTCTGGGTCCCCCCGATGATTGGATGCTGACCTCTGCTGTAGAGAATAGACTTGCTCAGATATCTTCACATGTTTAACATCTGGAAAAATGGCACATCCCTAAGAATATGAGGAGGAGTTCAAAACTAAAAGCAACAGGCAATTCTGCTACACTTCTCGCTTGTCTATTAGCTTTCCTCAAGGATAGCCAGAAAGACTTTTTTTGTTTTTGTTTTGTTTTGTTTTTCGAGACAGGGTTTCTCTGTGTAGCTTTGCGCCTTTCCTGGAACTCACTTTAGAGAACAGGCTGGCCTCGAACTCACAGAGATCCGCCTGCCTCTGCCTCCCGAGTGCTGGGATTAAAGGCGTGTGCCACCACCGCCCAGAAAGACTTTTTGTTGTAGTTTTTTTTTTTTTCTTGTGGGTCTCACTATGTGGCTCTGGCTGTCTTAGAACTCACTATGTAGATCAGGATGGCCTCAAACTCATTGAGATCTTCCTGCCTCTGCCTCCTGAGTGATGGGATTAAAGGCATGCACCACTATGCCCTACTTAGATCTTTTGACCACAGGATATGGAGGCCAGTGGTCCCCAGTTTAATTTACCCCTTACCTTGGATCATAAGCTAATTCACATATTAGCAATTTATATTTTCCTATATGTTGATAGTCAAAAGCACAAATTTTAAAGGATGACAATACTGAATACAAACAGAATTTTTAATATTTGCTTCCTTAGTGGGAGCTGATGTTTGGAGACCACCAGTTGCTTTATTACCTATAATCCAAGAACTAGAAACCATGGTCTGGAACCCACATTATAGCTACATTTTAACATGCAAGCTTTTGGCTAGGTCTGGATAAGTGCCCTGATGGAGTCGGGCAGGAAACAAGTGAGGCCCTGCTGTGAACTACATGACACCAATGAATGAGTGGGCTCCTGAACTCTGCTTCATCTATTGTGATGGATGTGGTTGTGCCTCACCAGGGAAATGTAGAGAGCAGCCAGGTAGTCAGGGACCACGTGCGTGTGTGCAGTGCATTTCACCAGGTTCCCCCAGGTCTGTACAACACAGCTTTCAGCAGAGGAGAGGACCCATGGCGTCCTGGCTGCTCAAACACCATCTCTTACCCAGGGAAGCCTCCAGAAAACAGGTTGTACCCAGTACTGGAATGCTTCTTAGCCCTAGCGCGTCCCCTTGTGTTCCTTTTATCCCGTTTCACCTTCTACACCTACCTTTACACACAGTCTAATGGATGCTCGTTGATGGTCAACCCAGAGAACCCCACAGTACTACACACTTGCTGGATGGTGTTCTATCATCCCATCAGTCTGTCTGTCCTCTTCATCCCGACCTCACAGCTGCTTCCCAATGTCCCATCTGCCCAAGTGACTCTTTCACTGGGAGTTCCAGGCTGGATCCAAGTAAGGGTTCCCTCCATGTCTCATGGCATCCCTATTTTGAGCAGAGTTTGGGGGCCAGTCTAACGTGACACAGTCGCAGGGATTGAGAGTGAGGTGGGTGCCTGGGCTGTTTGCCCGGGCTGTTTGCCCATGAAGCTCAGGTCAGAGATTCGGCTGCACATCCACATCTCAGACATGCTCAGAAGGCATCCCTAGATTTTTTTTTTTTCAGAGAAGACAATTGCTGTTTTTTTTTTTTTTAACACCAAATTCAGCTGAGGAAGGAGAGATGAAATTATATTCATTTTTTCTGTTTAAGAATGTAAGGAGTTCATTATTATTTTAAAATTTATGTAATTTTGTGAGTTTGAATGTTTTGCCTGCATGTACGTCTAATGTTTGAGTGCTTGGTAGCCATGGGGATGAGAAGAGGACACTGGTCCCCTGGAGCTGGAGTTGGGATGCTTGTGAGCCATCGTGTGGGTACAGGGAATTGAACCCAGGTCCTCTGCAAGAGCAAGGGGTGCTTTAAACCATGGAGCCATCTCTCCAGTCCCAGCATGCAGGAATTAAATGCCTTTTTACAGTGTTTCTGAATCAGGTGTGGTAGCTCCTGCCTATACTCCTAGCACTCAGGAAATTCAGACAGGAAGACCCTGAGTTCACTCCCGCACCAGACTCCACAGTAAGATCCCGTCTCAAAAATAGATTATGTAGAATTTTTTTTTTATCATGAAGAAGATTCAAGATCAGTTCTCTTGAACATTATCCCAAGTGAAAGGAAGAATTGATAGTGTTCTAACAAACTCCACCCAAAGTGAGTACCTGTGTTTGGTGGGATGCTCAACATCACACTCCACCTAAAGTGAGTACCTGTGTTTGGTGGGATGCTCATCACGCTCCACCCAAAGTGAGTACCTGTGTTTGGTGGGATGCTGAACACCAGTGAGCACTGTCCTCCCCCTTCCTTTGATGACCAGTCCCCGAGGAGCCCCTTATTTTGATGTCACTAGCCACTATAAGGCAGCAGGTAGCTCTACATTACCATGTTTGGCGAGTTCCTGTTTACGAAGAATTTCGGACGGTGAATCCTCCGCCATAAGAAGACGCAGTCTTTCGATGCTCCCCTGCAGCCAGGCACTAATGGTCTCGATTCTAAAGCCCCTGTACTGCAGCTTCTCTATTAGAGTCTTAATTTCTTGCAAAGTACCTTCTCCAACGTTCATCATTTCCTTAAAGGAATGGCATGGGGGGGGGATATGAATATAAATTACAATAAAGTGAGTAACATTCTGTGTGGATTCTTTCCAAAATAATGTTATGTATCAAAAATTGTTATTAGTCACAAGAAGTAACTTTTAGGACTATGCAGAGGCTAGATTCAAAGCAACCTGCCTGATTCCTCCCCTACCTAAAGGAGGAGGAGAAGGAGGTGCTGGACAGCTAATAAATACAGAGCGAGTCTGGAGCTGTCAGCACAGACTTCAAAACAGCTGTGTTGTATGTGGGCTTGCAAAGACAAAGAAAAAAGAGAACACAAGGAGAGAAAAGAGGGAGGGAGGGAAAGAGGGAGGGAGGGAGGGACTGTTCATCTTGACTGACTGGTAGTATAAGAAGATAGTTTCTGAAAGATTGAGATTTTATAGTGGCATTTGGCACAATGGATGTGATGCTAACACCACCCCATCATCCTTCTGTAGTCTCATCTGTTCACATGTGCAGGAGTGCATACCAGTACATGCACATGCAAACACACACGTGTGTCACACACACACACACACACACACACTCACTGGTAGGTGAACTCTTTTGGAAACATGATCCACAAAACAGTGCAAGAAGAACCCTCACCTTAATTATGATCTGAAATTGTGCCAGGAAATCTGAATAGTGTTCTGAAATATTTAAAATATAATGGTTACTAAAACAACATTAGTATTTTAATAATTAAAAGTTTAAAAATTATTTTTATCTAAACGTTTCTACTTCCAGAATAATGGGGGGAAGGGAGAGAGAGAGGAGAGAGAAGGAGAAGGAGAAGGGGAAGGAGAAATTCCACCTTTACTTGACCTCATGGCCAATCTCAGACTGAAAGAAAACTAAATTCCAGAACTTGTGGAGACTTTAGCTCAAGGGTCAGAACACTGAAAACACAAGGTAGCTAGTGAAAATCTTGAGTAGACGTGCAGCGGATCACCAATTCCACACAGGACCTGCTTGTACGGGTCTCCTGCATCTCAGTGCTGACATCCTCCCCTTGTTCTAGAATTAGTTACTTTAACCCGAGAGTCACGCGGGACTAATACTCTGACTTCCAAGGCTAGGTCATGACAATACCATGAGCTTCCGCTCAGTTCTCCTGCGATGCTTTGCTTGAAGCCCAGCAGTTATGTGTAGAGACCATGAGGAGGTGTTCTGGCCAACAGTTTCCCCAAGGCACATCTGAGAGCCACGTCAACTTTGAGCATAGGAACCGGTCTTTAGACAGTTCCAGCTCCCAGATCCTGAATGGCCACAGAACAGGCAGGTTGTCTCCAAGCTCTAATCACATCATCACTTTGTGAGCAAAGTAAATTCTTTGCCTTAAGCTGTTAACATTGTGATATTTGTTGGGTTTTTATTTGTTTTTTAAAAGATTTATTTTTATTCTTTTTATTTATGTGTGTATGTATGCCTGTATGAGTCAAAGTCACACGTATTCAGGTGCCCATGGAGGCCAGGAGAGGGCACTGGATCCCTTGCAGCTGGAGTTACAGGCAGCTGTGAACTGCCTGATGTGGGTGCTAGGAACCGAACTCCTGTCTTCTGAAAGAGCAGCAAGTGCTCTTTGATATTTATTATGCCAAAATAGTTCATTGGTTCAAGATGGTTCAAAAGAGATGGTTTTCAGACAGCCAAGAGCCACACGAACTAATGACCATCACAGGGAAAGGCAGATCAAAACCACAATGCCATACCATCCTACACTAATGCAAATGCTAAATGTTAATGCTTCTAATGTCCTCAACTTTTTAAATGTTGGTGAGGAGCCAAAGCAACAGGACCTCTTTCACATCACTAGTTGGATGAGACATTTGAACAACATGTTGGCAAACTAGCAGTTTCTTAAAAAGTACTCAGATAATAACCATGTAACCCAGCCATTCCACACCTGAGTATCACCCAAGAAACAAATAAATACAATCCAGAAAAACACTTGCAAACAAATGTCACTACTTGCTTCACTTATGGTAAATGAGAGCAAGGCAAATGTCCCTCAGCTGGCGAGGTGGTTTGAATGAAAATGGTCCCCATAAGCTCATGGGGAGTGGCACTATTAGGAGGTGTGGCTTTGTTGGAGGCAGTGTGTTACTGTAGGGGTGGGCCTTGAGGTTTCATATATGTTCGAGCCATGCCCAGTGTCTCAGACCGCTTCCTGTTGCCTGTGGGTCAAGATGTAAGAACTCTCAGCTCCTTCTCCAGCACCATGTCTGCCTGCATGCTGCCTTGCTTCCCGCCATGACGACAATGAACTAAACCTCTGAACTGTAAGCCAGCCACCCCAATGAAATGTTTTCCTTTATAAACATGGTCATGGTGTCTCTTCATAGCTGGTAAAGAGGTGAAGTATGTACACCTGATACCACTGTACTGCATGGGGGAGGCAGCTTGTGGCTCCAGAAAGAATGGAGATGAATGTTTTTGTGTGTGTGTGTGGTTGTTTTGAGACAGGTTAAAACACTAGTCCAGGCTGACAGGAACTTACTATGTAGCCCAAGCTGGTCTTTAACCCACATCAGTTCCTCCGTTTCAGCCTTCTAAGTGTTGGGATTACAGGTGTGAGCGCCCCCCCACCCCCACCCCACACACATACCTGGCTTCATGAACAAATCTTAAAAATCCATTTTGCAGTGGTAAAGAAGCCAGGAGCGGAAGTGTGCAGATTGTGTCGTTTCTTTGTGTTAACTGTTAGTGTTAGAAGGCAGGTTGGTGGCATCCAGAGACTGGAGGTGGGAGGGAAGACCAGCTGGAAGGGACAGGAGGCAGCGGTCACTTTTGTAACCAAAAGACTGACAGAAAGAACTTCAGGAAGGAGGCCGTTTAGGCCTACAGTTTCACAGCGTCTCTGTTCCCTGTGGTGCAACGCAGCAGTTGTCTGTGCTGATGAGACTGTGTGGTGGAGATGTCGTGTGTATTGGTGGCTCAGGAAACAATGCAGGCTGGACTCAGGGACAGTTATAACCTTCGAAGGCCTGTTCCTTCCTAAAGACTAATTCCATCAGCTAGGCCTCGACCCCGAAGGGGTCCACAACCTTCCTCACAGCTCCACAAACTCAGAACAGGAGCCTGGGAAGGACATTTCAGATTTAAGCTATGACAAGGTAGACAAGGACGAACATGTTCTACATTTCACTGTGGTGGCAATGGCAGCCAGGGTCCATAGAATCCTCAAGATTCGTTGACCTTAAAATGGACACATTTTATTATATGCAAATTAATAAAATGATTTACACAAGAGCAAAAGTATATGGGAAGAGTGATGCGTTACTTACTGTGCTGAACTATCAGTTGCCAAGACAGATCCCCTGAGTTCTGCACGGTGATTTGTTGTTTTTCCCTGAACATTTCGGTTTGCTTCTTCAGGTAGGCAAGATGCTGGAAATGAGAAGGACATGACAGTTATCAGCAGCTGCTCACTGTACACCGAGCTAGGGAAATGGCCGTGCAGTCATAAGCAAACGTGTAGCAATGCTTCACGAGGCCACTGACTGTTCCACTGGGTCTTCCTCCATTCAAGGGAGAAGACAAAGGGTCCTGCTTTCTTACTGTTTCAGCAGCCAAAGACATGAACATGGTGCTCTGAGTAAGGCTGGACACAGTAAGAAGTTAAAAGACCTTCTGCCCAAATGCTTCATGTCCACAAGAAAAATGTTCCTTGCGCAAAATATAGTAATAGAAAAGTCTCGTCCTTTTAGTAAACATTGGATATTGTCTCTGTAGGAGGAGAGACTACTGGGACACTTGAATGGGTGGATAAAATTCCTCCCAAGTTTGTGTCAAAAGCTAGCTGCAGGATGTTGTGTTGAGTGTAGGAGGGTTACTGAGGAACCAAAGGTTTTCAGAATACACACATCCTTCTGGAAAACACCAGCCCTTAAGCTGTTTAGTTCTCCCAGATGAAGCATGTGAGACAGGTGGGATAACTCTTAACATTTAGCAGACGCAAATAAATCATTCAGAGACGTAAAGGGATTTCCTTAATGCTGTTGGCCAGTCAATGGCCAGGCTACGTCCCTCACCAGGCTCCTACTGAATGAATGTTTTTCATTCTTCTCTAGCTATTAACAATTCTTGAGACAAACAAAGAAACAAACAAAACCAGACTCTTTTTTTGCCTAAAAGGTACATAATGTGCTACCTGACTTTTGAAGTTCTTATGAACACTGAATAAAACCAAGCCTCACAACTCTTGGGACATCAATGCAGACCTTAACTTTGAGGTTATTACAGTTTAGTGGGGGAAAAATGTTTACAAAGAAGAAACATTCACCCTATGAGACACTAAGGACAGTGTCTCCAATGAGTGACAGACTCTAACTCACATCTTTTAAACAGAGGAATATTATATAAATCTCTGTGATTACTGTCTTGTAACAGATTATGAAATATAGAAATTATGTATTTTTCATGTATTATAAAAACTGTTGGGTTCAACAGTTCTGAGCATTAAAATCAGGGTTTAGTAGATTTAATCTTTGAACATACCATTCTAAAGTTAGAAAGAATAAATCTTAAGTATAAACAGGCAAGCTTTACTCTTTTGAGAGATAAGCCCAAAAATTAGTGTTCATAAATTGAGATTGTAACTTTAGGAGTTAGATGAGCAGACTTATTTGCTGTAGAATTATCAGTTGAAATGGTTGCAGACAACTTCATTTCTTAACTAGGCAAAGAGAACTTGAACACAAATTTTACACATGAAGATGTCTGAGTGGCCAACAAGACAGGACCAGGTGTTTCTTTAGATGACAAAGGGGCTCAGATCTGTGGACAGCAGTGCACACACCCACCAGAACATATGAACTGAAAGAAAACAATTTGATGAATGTGAGGACACATTTTTCTGCACATGGCTCTTGAGGCCAAAGAGACTAATCTTTTCCCAGGCCTAGCCACCACCTCACTAACATGCCTTGAGACCATTTAAGACCATGCTCTCAACCAGCTGTCCTATTATGTGCTCAGCCTGTGTAAGTTTAACCTGCATTGAAAAGAACAATGTGACCAAATTTTCTGTGCCTTGGACTTCCCATGAAATCAGGTTTTACAACCCAAGGTAAATTCATAGCTCTGATCTTAAATTATGAACTCTTCCATGCCTTTGACCTAGAATAATATATGTGTGTGTTGTGGTAATTGTTTTCTGAAAGCAGCTAACAGATTCAAAGAAGCCTTAAACTAAACAAATACCCCATAAATGTTGGAAGCAACATGTGGATATAGGTTGATAACATCTCTTTGAGGGGTCAGTAAAGCAACTTTATCTAATGTAAAATTCTGTTAAGGATTCCTGTAAAGGATTCCTTCATCTCTTTCCCAGACTATGTTTTCGGTGCTGTTCAATAAATATAGAGCGAGCTCTTTGTTAGGGACAGGCATAGCCACAGACCAGACAGAAACACAACAGACAGGCAATAGGGACATATCAGGTACACACACAATAGACTGGCTAGAGACAGGATACGGACAGTTGGAAGACAGGGCGAGAAGAGTGGAGAATCCAAAATTGGGCTTGCTCATGGTCAAACTGATCCAAGAGGAAGTCTGTGTCTTCATTCCTTAATATGACATCGACAGAGGTCAAGTTTGAGCGTCAGGGCTCTCACACATGGCTGGTGGGATGGGCATTCAGTGCAATGCCTTTGGGAGTCTGGCACTCTGCAGGACTATAGAAGATGCACCCCCTGAGGACTCTGCAGTTTTAGTTAGGATCTATACCCAACAGAAATATGTCTGTCTATCAAAACAATTATACTTGAATGGACTTAACGAGCAGGGCTAGCAGTAGCCAAAAGAAATTCTTCAAAAACCCCACTAATAGAACTGTTGAAATAAATACTAGCCAGATGGTGGAATATTATACAGAATGGAGAATGAAGAATTACACCCAGTGAGGATGAACCTCAGGGAGAGAAGATTGAGCATCATTCTTCACATGTTTGAAGCCAGGCAAAATGAGTCTCTTGTGTTAGGAGCTGGTGATATTCTTGTGGGGAGAGGTGTGAGTGGCTGGAGAGATGTGGAAGACGGGAACCTTCTAAAGCTTGTTGTAAGAGTTATTCTTGTCTTTTCTCACATAAGTACTGCTGGTCCAGGCAATCAATCAAAACCATTAGGAAAAGCTCTTGAACTTACTTCTTTTAATTTTTGGTTTTCCAGCATGAGAAGGGTTGCCTTTTGGTCATTTACATAGATGTCATTTTCTAAGTTCTTCAGAAATTCAAAGTGCTCTTGGATTTTTTTACTTTCAAACTCTCGTAAATATTTTAATTCTTGCTTCAAATTTTCCTGCCCAAACATAAAAGCCACAGTTATCTCCTAGGGGTCAAAGGGCAGGACACCAGCATTAGGCTGCCTAGATCACCTGGTTCTGCATTCATCCCTGAGCCATCCAGCTGACTGTGGCAATCTTCTAGTAGAAAATCCTAAAAGCTGCTTCTTAAGAACTTATTTGTGGGCTCTGGTAAGGTCATGCGTGAACCTTAAGTGAGATATCCTACACACTAACAAAACACAAAACAGCACATGCTTTGATACTTGAATAATCGCCTGGTCAAAATGGGGAGCAAGGGGAGGGATTCACTGAGATTTTAAAGGAAGATTGAATGTTCCTAGAAGGGGAAGGTATTTACTCTATGGATATTTATTTACCTGCTTATTTATCTACTGTCTGTTTGAGACAGGGTGTCAAGTAGCCCAGGCTGGCTCAAGGACTCACTCTGTAGCCGAGGATGACTCTGGACCTCTAATATTCCTGTCTTCACCTTCCAAGTGCTAGCATTACAGTTGAGGTCCACCAAGATCAGTCTATGCAGTGTTGAGGACTGAACCCAGGGCCTCACACATTTCAGGCAAGCACTCTTCCAACACATTATATCATCAACCCTGATTCTTTTTTCAGAAAGTCGCTTATTGGATAATTTTTCTTGCAGAATTGTCTATGCAGTTATTAATTATTATAGCATTATAAACCTTGTGGTCTTTATCCATCATATTCCTCACCAGGAGCATCTTATTAGAAAAAAAGGTGTGTGTGTGTGTGTGTGTGTGTGTGTGTGTGTGCTTGTGTGCATTACAATTCCTTGTAATGTTCTCATCCATATTTCTTCTTACCCACAGCATATCAAAATCACGTCTGATACCCAGATATGTAGAATAGGATAATTCCATGTTCAATTAACCAACTCCATATAAAATTATAATGAGATTATAGATTGTGTATTTTGAAATAAGTAAGCATTTCTCTGCTTGCTGCTCTGTTCTATCTCCCACAATCTTGACCTACTCCTCCTCAAAGAGCACAGTGCAGTCCCCACCCTATAAAAGAGAGCATGTAGGTCTCCTCACAGGTCAATGATTTTTTTTCTACCATTATACTTGAATTGGTCCCAGATGCCCCCACTTTCTTAATCTTGTGTTAATCTGATGGAATTGAGAGCTATACTACCTAGAAGATGTGCAAAACTTACTTCTGGGTGTTTCTCTGAGGGCGTTTCAGAAATGATTCGATCATGAGGATGCTCACTTAACAAATTTAGTGCACTGATGGATTCAAATTTTATACAGAGTATTTGGAGGTGATGGGACTATGGACAGCGAGGCCTGGGCGGAGGAAATGGATTTCTAGGTGTGTGCTTTCAAATGGTGTTGCTTGTTCTCAGTCCTACCTTTCCATCACTCTTCTCTGCCCCCTGGTGTCCATGAAGTGAAAGACTTTTCTCAATCTTGCCTTTGGTGCTGAAAGCTCAGAACCAAGAGGAGCCAGCCAATCACGGACCTCTGAGATCAAATAAATCTTCCCTTCATTAAGGTGGTTTTCTCAGGTCTATATCACAGTAGTGGAAAACTGCCCCCCCATATGTATATATTGACTACAATTTTAAACACCGATGTTGGTAGAATAACTTGAATAACAGTCAATTTCATGAAAACTGAGTATCGTTTGCTTAACTACTATTTCAACGTAAAGAAGAAGGAGGAGGTGGGGGCTCTGGGTGGTAGCATCCTTTTATCCTGGCACTCTGGAGGCTAGAGCAGGAGATTCATAAATTTAAGTTGAGGATTGGCCGCCCAGAAAAACCCTGTCTAAGAAAACCAAGGCCTGAGGAGTAGTTCCAGCAGTCCAGCTTATAAAGATCTGGAATTCAATCCCCGACCCTGCAAACAGCACAAAACAGAAAGTCACAACGATTCTTTACCGTGTTGTCTGTGTATCTGATGATATCCTTTCGAAAGCGGAAAATGAAGTTGCTCAATAAGTTCTCCTCTTGCTTCTTTGCTAGAGAGAGAGAGAGAGAGAGAGAGAGAGAGAGAGAGAGAGAGAGAGAGAGAGAATAACTGTCCACAAAGTTGTTTAGTTTAAAAAACATTCATCAATGTAAGCCATGCATAGTTTTAACGGTCACAGTGTGATAAACTGTTACCACATTGAAAGGCAACCAGCTGCTCCCCAGTGCATCTACCCTTGTGTCTGGTTATTCAGAACTGACCGTGTTATCTGTTTGTTTCCTTTAGGTTTGTTTTATTTATGTATGTGTGTGTGAGAGACAGAGGGCGTATGCGTATATGTGTGTACTCAACGGTCTATGAAGGTCAGACGATGGCATCAGAGCTGAGTTTCTGGGGTTTGAGGGATGCCTGGTTTATTTCATAGGTGCCGTGATCTCAACTCTGGTCCTTGTGACTGTGTACCAAGTGCCTTTAACCACTGAGCCATCTCTCCAGTCCCCTCAGACACATTTTAAGAAAAGTCCCTTTAGTTGGCTTCTGCTTAGCTCCATTTTCTTAAATTATATGCTAATAAAGCTGTGATTATTTTCAGACATTTTCTATTCATTTCTTAGCACAGCATCGGGAGATTTAATATATTTACTCCTGTCCACACATTCTCTAGCCCCACCCACGTCTAGGTTTCTTCCTTTCAAGCTCCCTGTCAAGTTTCTTGTTTCAACGAATTTTCACTATTTGGACCATCACAACAGTGTAAGGATTGGTCACCCTAGTGAGTCAAATGATACCACATTTCATGTCAATATCATGAATGTACACCAAGGTCTACAACACAGTTGTAAGATATGTTCAATTTTTTTTTGCTTGTTTTTTTCGAGACAGGGTTTCTCTGTGTAGCTTTGCGCCTTTCCTAGAACTCACTTGGTAGCCCAGGCTGGCCTCGAACTCACAGAGATCCGCCTGGCTCTGCCTCCCGAGTGCTGGGATTAAAGGCGTGCGCCACCACCGCCCGGCGATATGTTGAATTATTACCCAGCCACTTTAGAGGAAGGTATCCGTCCATTCTAAGTATCTGTTATGGATTATGAATGGTTAGGCATCCTCAGTGGAAGAATCATTCAGTTTCCCTCTGGGTGGAGCAGTGCAGTGTGGGGGGAACAAATCTTTTTTTTTTTTAATTTAGAATTTTTTTTTTTTTTTTTTTTAGTTTTCAATTTTGTGTATGTCTGTGTATGCATTTGTATTCTGAGACCAGAAGAAGGCATTGGTTTCCCTGGAGCTGGAATGACAGGACCTGTGAGTCACATGATGTGGGTCACGTGATGTGGGTGCCAAGACTCAAACCCAGGGCCTTTTTGAGAGTAGTCCATGCTCCTAACCATGAAGCCAGTTCTCCAGCCCTAAGCAAATCTCCTCAGAAGACAATTTCAGGTGAAGAATTTCAGTCACTGTGGTGGGTTATTTTTAGCCCACACTTGATAAAAAGTCCTTTACTATTATTTCTGTGACTTGGTATCTTTCTGATGACTTTTTATGAAAATCAGCTTTTTAATCCTAAAATTGGCACAACTGGCTGGCTGCGCTCCTCTAGCCAGACAGGGAAGGGACACTGTACAGCACTGTTCTTCTGCCCTCAGCCATATTGGATTCCCCAAGTTTCATTTCTTTGCCAGAATCAAGGGAAAGTAGTTACTCAGCTCTGACTCAGAGGAGGGGCTTGCCCTGGGGGCCTAGCAGCTGCATTAGTCAGCCTTTCTATTGCTGTACCTCCACAGCCCTGAGATCCAGATTGCAATGCCTACAATCTACACTCTGTAGAGAGCACATTGGCCTTTGTGATGTCCTTTTCTGTGGGCTCTTCTGTTCACCTTCCCCTATCTATTCATTCTTTCCCCCAATCTTCTGATGTTGATTATCAGATAATGGGTAAGTAGACAGTCAACAGATGAGGGATCTCTTCCTCGCTGGTGCCCCTCTTCTTGTGGAGCTACAACTTTACAAACATGCTTTTACACACATTGCTGTCAGCTTTCGGGATGGAGCTAAGATGCACGCGTGTTTGGCTCTGTATTTCACTATCGCCCTTGGCCCTGTGTGGACACGGCCGGTGCCGTCCATCTTGTCTTGGCAGGCACTGAGCGCTTCACTCTCGCATTTCTTCTTCCTTGCTGCTGTCCCCTCCCACCCCTCTTTCCTTCATAAGAGATTCTGAGCGTGTGAAGTGTTGCTCATGTGTCTTCTGTTTTCTTCACCCTCTACTCTGTACTGAGAGGGGACGTGGAAAGACGTGGAATGGAGTTCCTACAAAGCCAGGTAAAAGTGTCACGTAAAGGCCTACCTGAGTCGATCAGATGAAAATCTGACAAGAAATATAAAATCAACCCAGAAATGGCAGACAGATTGACTGCCCAGGCTCTTCGTATTATATTTACATATTCCTGAAATTTTAACTTCTTGGAAATAATCACTATTCTTTTTAAAATATTTATTTGCTTCAGAGTTCATCTTATTAATACAAGCTGTGTAACTCCATATTTTTATCATCATCTACTAGCTGCTCACTCCACTCCTACCCCAGAAAATTGTTTTTTTGTTTGTTTGTTTATGTATATAGTGTTCTGCCTGCAGGCCAGAAGAGGGCACCAGATCTCATTATAGATGGTTGTGAGCCACCATGTGGTTGCTGGGAATTGAACTCAGGACCTCTGGAAGAGCAGCCAGTGTAGTGCTGTTAACCTCTGAGCCATCTCTCCAGCCCCAGAAGATTGTTTTTTTATTGTTCCCATTCTGGTCCTTTCTTTGACTTTGGGTTCTGGCCTTCTGTCCCACAGTTCTTCCATCATCTAGAAGACATAGCATCTGAAAGGGGTAACTGCTTAAAGACCTGTGCAGAGTTCCCGGATAACGGCCCTCTACTTCCAGCATGTAGGCAAGAGTCAAGCATTCTGGACCTTAGGTGCAGGGTTAGGTGGCCACATCTAATTTTTGTGGTGGAAACAATTGTTTTTATTTGAACACACATGGTTTTGTGTACACATTGTTAATACGTTGTGCCGTGTGATGGAATGCAAAAGATGCATGCTTATGGACATGATTCATATCTCTGAAAGCTCCATCTGTGGTAAGTCTTATTTATCTTTGCCTTAGGGGTAGGTTAGTAGGGGGGGTTATCTACTTGGTGGAAGGAGGAAGAGGAGGAGGGAAGGGGAGAGGGGAGGGAAGGGGAGGGGAAAGGGAAAAGGCAAGGATAGGAGGGTTGGGGAACTGAGTGGAAGAAAGAACTTGGTGTGGAAAAGAGGAAATGGTAGATGAAAGAAGCTAGAAAGTAGACTTAATAGGACAGGAAAATAGATGTGCTTCTCCTTGGGTGTGTGATGGAGCCTCACCCGCTTTGCGCTGGCGGAGAAGAGGGGATGGGAGTTGGTTACCAAAGTCTCATACACACCGGAAATATCGTTGTGGAGGGACTTCAGGTCTCTGTTCTTCTCCTTGTACTCCTCTTCCGCTACCTGAAGCTGTGGGAGGCTGCCCCCGAGTTCCTCTTCCTTTTCTTTGTTGATCTGCGCTTCCTTCATAATCAGATCCTTTAAAGAAAGTAAAGCTGATTGAGGAAAATGGTTTGGACTGGTTATACAGCCTAGAATAGAAGGAGTGTTCTCCAAAGGGGAGCTTCCTGTCTCCTTGGGGCGGAGGGTGAGGGGGCAGAGAGCAGTCCCTGACACACACTTGTCTTTGGTAAATAGGCACTGCCCAGTCATTCACCCTGGAGACCTGTCATTCAATCTGCAAAGATGCTGTGAGTTCGGAATCTCTGGTGCCGTGTTCCCATCCCTGCTATCTATGCAACCAAAAGATGCTGGAGAAAAATCGCCTTTGGTGCATCATGGTCTATGAAAAGGTTTGCTCACGTTTGTCTACATTGTCCACCTTTCATGCATGTTCCAAGACTTGCGGACAATGGAGGAGCAACTGAATATAAAGGAATAAGCAGGAAAAGGTATTGCCAAGGAAAGTGTGACGATGTCTGTTTACTTAGTTTTCCTGCTTGGCCCTTGTCGCCTTGACAAAGGCTGGGATCGCTTGGGAAGAGAGAATCACCTGATTGGCCTATGGGGCATTTTCTTGACCGATGATTGATGTGGGAGGGCTCAGCCTATTGTGTGTATGTGTAGGGGAGGTGTCATCCCTGGGCAGATGGCTTGTATAAGAAAGCAGGCTGAGCCAGTCATGGGGAGCGAGCCAGTAAGAGGTGTCTCTCTGCAGGTTCTGCTTCAGTTCCTCCTTCCAGGTTCCTGCATTGAGTTCCTGTCTTGACTTCCCTCAATGGATTGTATATGACTTGGGATATGCAAGCCAAATAAACCCTTTCCTGGCAAGGTTGGTTTTGGTCAGTGTTTTATCGAAGTGATAGAAACCTAACTGATACATTCATCAAACTCAGGCTCTATTTAGTTCCAATGCTGGAGAAGGAGCTGAGAGTTCTACATCTGGACTGGCAGGCAACAGGAAGAGAGGCAGAGACACTGTTCCTGGCTTGAGCATTTGAGTCCTCAAAGGCCACCCCCAGTGACACATTTCCTCCATGAAGGCCACACCTACTCCAACAAGGCCACACTTCCAAGTAGTACCACTCCCTGAGGAC
>CABHPH010157869.1:6432-22971 GCA_902168325.1 Peromyscus nudipes
TGCGATTGAAAAAAGACATTTTCAAGTAAAGAAGAGTACATGGTAGGAGCCAGCACAGTTGGAAAGACAGGCTACTACTGTGAAAACTGAGCACATTCGCTCAACCGCAAATATTAATATCTGTAATCCAGTGGTGCTCATAACAGTTGCTCCAGAACAACAAACAGAAACCAGTGCTCTTCAAGCAAGCCATGATGAGGGTCAACCTAAGCAAAGCACTGGAGAAGTTCAGAGCATAGTTTTTTTTTTATACAATAACTATATTTATGATATTCATTAATTACATTAATTATATTGATTTATTACATTGATGATATTATGCCCTGATATGGTCCATTTTGGGGGCTTTTCCATCACACAAACAGAGATTCTGTACTTAGGAAATCATTGTTCTATATTCCTTTCTTCTCCATCTTGAGATAATGCTAATCTTTCTGTCTCTATGAATTTGTATATTCTATATATTTCATGTAATACAATTCTATAGTATTTGTCCCTTTTTTATTATTTTTTCTATTATCAGCTTGATACAGTAAAAATTCTTATCCTAATAGTAAAATGTTTCACTGAAGCTTGCCCAGTGATTGAGTAAAACCAAAACTTATTATAAGCCACAGTCATCCTAGGGTCCCCCCTGCTATGTAGCCTCCCTGGATCTGTGGGTTGCAGTCTCATTGTTCTTTGCTTTACATCTAGCATCCACTTATGAGTGAGTACATACCATGTTTGTCCTTCTGGGTTTGGGTTAAGCATAGTTTTCAAAGCCAAACTGTGCTGGATTCAAACTCTTGAGCCATTATTGCCTGTGTGGCCTTGGGCTGGTTATCTCCCACCTCTTTTTCACAGATTCTTCATCTGTGAAATGGGGATTTCTACAAGAAGACAATACACATAGGACTGCTCAGGTTCAAATTACACGACATACATAGCACTTATTAGTTACTGTATGGATACTACTTAGAACTGCTGCCTATTAAAAGCTATGAAAATCCCTGGAGCTGTGTAGTGCTGAGTGAGCATGCAGATACCTGCATTCTAGTATAAACTCCACTAGTATGACCTGGCTAGGTCATCTTCGCCAAGCGTCGAGGACTCCAGGTCTTCCTGTTCTCATCTGTAAAATGATGCTAATTAAGTGAGTTGGTGTATAGAAGGGACTGTACACACTGTCCAGCACATGTTGGACATTAAATGGATTTTAATTTTCTCTTTTCCTTTCTTCTCTTTGTTATCTGCCTTCTTTTCTCTCTTTAGTGTGTGTGTGTGTGTGTGTGTGTGTGTGTGTGTGTGTGTGTGTGTGTGATTCCTCTATACTAGAAAAGTATACTGAAAAATAGAGAAAGGAGTGCATTTTTGTTTAATCTCTCTTTCCATTTAAATACACTTACTGTTCAATTTGCTAAGCATTGTACTGGGGTCTGTGGCTCCTCTGCTCAAGGTAATACTCATTTTCAATAATTCTCTCTCATTAAAATAAGTGCTTACAGCATCCAGAACAATGTAAAGAGCGACACTGTGAACAGCAGGTTCTGACTTTGGCTGCACATGCATTGATTTGCCTTGGAGTTGCTCTGAAAATCAAGCTTTTATGTGTCTGTTTGGCCAGGCCTGGTCCTTTGTCTCCTTTGCCTGTTTCAAGAGTCTGAGATGTTTCCAGATGACTCCACATTCATTTCAGCGTCTGCCCTCTCTTACAGGGTTATACCCAATTAAGTCTCTAAAAGGACAATGCCTTCTGCCCCTCTCCGTCACTCCCCCTCCATCTGTGCCTTCTTTCCCACCCTCCATTCAGAAACTCTTGTCCTCTCTAAATGACTGTTAACCACTGGCACATAATGTACTAGTTCTGAAGGCATGGATGTAGGCTGAGATTCTTACCTTCAAAGTATTCTCACTCTCCAGTAGATCTTTTAAAGTGAGATTAAAATATGCCCCAGGCTCATCTTTTATGTTTCCTGTCCAGTTCATAGCATCAGTTTGGTTCTTTTCATGGGGGAACAGAATTAGAAGCCAAGATCCTGGTGTTTCACCTGCTTATTGCTGCTAGAATGTCACTCCTTTCAGAGAAAGGAAACACATTAACCCATGCATAAGCCATCACCTGAGAAATCCCACCACCATCTGCACCCATGTTAAAGAGACAGGTCCTAGCATCTCCAACTCTAACCCATTGCCACATGAACCATCTAGCCTCCTGTCCCTGTTGACTGAAACCTTAACAGAGACAAAACTAGTTTCCATCACCTGTCACTCATTTGTTTAGTCCTCAGGCACATGTGTGGCAGAATCAGAACTGTTATCCTCACTCTATTGATTTCTAAAGTTACTTACATTAACATCATCTCTCACAACCTTATTCACTATTATCCCATGCATCCATAATACAGCTGAATTTCCTTGTCACAGTGAGCCTTAGTGTAACTACAATCACTTGACCTCCAAAAACATTTTTTGATTTTTTCAAATCCCACTTTATATTACTAGGTTCTCTTATTTTTAAACTCTTTGTGTGCATGTATATGATCTGTCTATGTATGTGTGTGTGTGATGCATATTCATATGCGTGAGCAGTCATGTGTGTGTGGGTATGTGCTGTGATGTGTATATGGAGGTCAAAAGACAGCTTTGGGTGTCCATCCTGTCCTTCCACCTTGCTTGAGGCATGGCCTCTGTTGTTCACCTGTGCTGGCCTGTGCACCCATATTACAATGTCATACAGAAGACTTTTATCAGCCTAAAAGCATCCCCTGAGCTTGACCTCTTCATTGTCCTTCTCTTCCCCATCCACAATGGGCATCTGGTGTCCATTGATCCTTTACCTAGTACTGGAGCTTCCTTGTTTCCAGAATTTAATATAATAGGAATCATACGGTATGTGGCTTTTAAAAATACAATACTGGGGGAATCTACTTCTGGGCTCTCTGCTTTCTATTTTCCTAGATTATGTCTATTTTTTTTCTACCAATCCTCTGCTGTTTGGATTTTTCCAGCAGGAAAGGTTTACCCCAGATTGATCCTTGCCTCACACATGTTGGCAGGTGTTCCACTGCTGAGCAACACCTTTGTCCTCCTTTTAAATTTTGAGATGGAATCTCTCCAACCTGCCCAGGCTGGCCCTGAACTTGCAATCCTCCTGTGTCAGCTTCTCAGACAACTGGAATTACAGGTATGTGCTGCCACGCCTGACTTAGAATTGTTTGTAATTGGACCACTGTAAACGAATCACGAGTGCTTTGCTCGGTGAACTGCAAAGTGAACGCACCTGTGTAACCAGCTTTCAGTCCAGAAGTACTAGGACCCCAGAAGCTTCCTTTGCTCCTCCTTCTGTCATATCACCTTCCAAGACTGCCACGCACTTCACTTATGGTACCATATGTTAGTTTTGCCTTTAAATGGAATCATACTTTCTGCTTTTAGCTTCTGTCATTCAACATTATGTTCTCAGGGGTCTCCATACGTAGAGAACAGAACTTCCGCCGGATCTCCAGAATTGCAGTTTGACATCACAGCATCAGGTGTTTTCTCAGCTCTCAACTTTGACCTATTACAATAGCACTGCTCCAGCATTCCTATGCATGGCTTGTAGCACATGCATGTGCATTTCATTTGAGTATACAGAAGGGATAGAATTGGCAAGTCACACATATGTGTATGTGTAGCTACAGTAGATACTGCAAACAGAGTTTATCAGAAGTGACTGAATGGAGTTACCTTTAGTGCTCTGTGTGGGTTGGGATTGAGGTTTGAGGATTCTCAAGTTCTGCCACATTTGAGAGCCACTCTTTTAAGAATCTCCCAAAAGCCCCCATTGATTGATCTAGACCCCCTCTCTCTCTGTCTTATATGACTTCTGGTAATATTTCTGAAACCTTTCTCATCATTTATTGGTCCTTCCAGGTATGGGACAATTGATCTATTTAAACCTGTTATGCATGCATGCATACATGCGCACACACACACACACAAATACCACCAACAATAATGATATTTTAAGTCAGCATTCCTATTAAATGATACCTGTCCTTTCCCATGGGCTTCCCCTCAAACCTTTATTGACTTAGGTGCACATATATAATGTCAATTCTCTTCTAAGTTCAAAAGACCCTTTGCTCTGCAGGTAAAGATGTTCTTGGATGCACTGAGGTTTGTGAGCAAGGACAGACTGGCCCTCAGACAGATCCTAGGGACAGATTTGTTTGTATTATTGTTTAAAAGGACACAGATAGAGGAGTGGATAAACAATCATTGATCTTTTGAAAGCAGCATTAGTCTGTGCTCTCTGTGGCTTAGCAACCGGGTCTTGGACACGTGAAAGGAGCATCACATGTAGCCTGAGTCCATGAGGCTGAAGAGACACAGCTCACAGACCCGAGGAGTAAGGTCAGATGCCACTCAAATGTCATGCAATGAAATTCGGTTATGGTGGTTGCATTTCTAAGAATCGTGTTCTTGCTTTGCCACGGCTAAGGGATGGTTGGTTTCTCTGAAATAAGGCAAGCAAAGGGGGGCTCTCCTTCAGTAAGAGGAAAAAGCGAACAGAACAGAAGCCCCCACCTCTAAGCTGCTTCTTCCGAAGCTTTTTGAGTGACAGCCAACGTTGCCTATTATAGGGAGAAGTGGATATTTAAGCAGGAAAAGAAGGCATGGATTGAATGGAATTTTGTAGGACCCCCAAGTACAGCATTAGAGCGAAGCTTCATTTTGTCAGTGCAAAAACACACATGCATTTACATGTACACGAGCAAATTAGAAGAGGACAGCGTTTTTTGTCCAGGTTAGTACCAACCCGTGACATTCAAGATGATCCTCCACCTGACCTCATCGCTGCTCCATCCTGCCTTTCTCTTTATCCTTCTACCCACCGTGTCATCTGGTCAACTATTCATTTGAAACCTGAAGCAAGCTCTAGAGGTTCATGATTTTGTGGCTTTTTCACACTATTCCCTGCCCCCCTTAGAATGCCTTTCTTCTTTCTTCTCATCGTTCATTTTTAACTATTTGAGCTTTCCTTTTCAAAGCTAAAACGTTCCCTCCTCCTGGAAGTCTTCACGGTTTCCTACTTTCTCTTTGGCTCCTCCTCCTTCATACTTCTCTTGTATTTATCTCATTCTGCCTCAGTTGAGTTAGCATGTTTATATGTCCCTTCATTGATTGGACAGTTAGCTTTTTAGAAGCCAGATTCCATCTTGTTTATTTAACATATTTTTCATGGACCTGGACAATGAAATGTCTTGAAAACAGCCAATATTTTCTAACTTGATTTATCCAAGAATAAACAGAATGGTTTGTGGCCCTATATCAAACATTCTAAAGGGTTCCTTGAAGGGAGGGAGGGAGGAAGGGAGGAATATAGGGGTGGAACTGTGGGCTTTAAATTTTTTTTTCCATTTACCCTCATAGCCTTGTGCTTGTGACCAGGGATTTCAGTTACACAACATGCCTCCTACAACACACACACACACACACACACACACACACACACTGATCTCAGCACAGCCCCTCACCAAAATCAGCTAGTGACTGAATGTCCATTTCTGACTTTAAAAGAATTGGTTTCATATACGGAAGAACATGGAGAGAGGTGAAGAATTGCCACGGCTACACAAACTGGGATGGCAAGTGAGTGAGGCAATTCAGCTTCCTTGCAGCCGGGGAACACGGAGAATTGATCAAATGTGTTCTAATGGGCTTTAGATTGCTTTTGTCTTGATTAATTCCTAGAGGAAATGGGTTTCCATTTCTAGAAAATAATTATTTTCTTTGCAGCAGCTGCTACCACCCAGCAACTCACACGTGCGAGGGCTCTCACATGGAGGGTGGCCGGTGCCTCCTTCACCAACCCCACACTCACAGGTGAGAAGACTAACACCCAGAGATCCCGTGGCCTAAATCCATTCCATTTTATTCCCGAGAAGGTTTCCATGGTAGACAGAAAATTTCCACTGCATCTGGGTAGGTAATAACAAGAGAGAATTACAGGGGTCTGAGTAATTGCTCTTTGGCTTATTTCCTTGAAGGCATGCTTAGTGTCTGCTTTTCTTGCATTCGAGAAAGATGCTCACAGATTGGTTTCTGTGGGGTTTGCTCACACATTGATTTATCTATTTGTTGAGCATCTTCTTATGTGTTGACTCTTGGATTTATATATGAATACTCCTCTTCTTTGTGCTTCTGAATTAAAGTCACTATTCATATTTTCCCTTCATGAATCCCTCTTGCTTAATTTAATATATACAGATACATGAATTTAAAATACATATACATATATGTTTATGTATTTTATGCATATGTGTATGCCTGAGTGTATTTGCACATACAACATGTCTATAGGAGCCAGTAGAGATCAGAAGAGGGGATTAGATCCTCTGGAGCTGGAGTTGCAGGCAGTGGTAAACCACCATATGGGTGCTGGGAACCAAAGCCAGGCCCTCTACAAGAGCTCTCTTAACCACTAAGCCATTTCCCCAGTGCAAGCCCCCTACACACACACACACACACACACACACACACACACACACACACACGTACGCTTGATTCTTAAAGCACTACAAGGTGACCACTGCACCCTGGTATTGCATTGGGCAGATGGAGTAAGTCTGAGTTCTATTTGATTTCTCCAAAACTTTCCTTGTCTGCTTGACCCATAAGAGAAACTGACTGACTGAGGTCAATGCTTCTCAAACTTGAGCCTACCTTGGAATCTGCTGGGGGAGTCCAGCCTTAGAATTTTCCATCTAGCAAGACTCCTGTGGAGTACAGAAATTTCTCAAAGGTTCCAGGGCATGCTGCTGTAACTGGAGCGGGCTTTGAGAGCCGCCCATTCGGGAAGGTTTTGCTGTGGCATTTAAGTAACCAGCACAGCTCTCCCTCCCCCTCCCTTGTTCATTTCACGGGATCTGTCATTCCAAGGATGGTTTTAAATCTTCATTCCTCACCTGGGTTCTGCTTCCCTTTTTGTTCTGGGGCAGGTGGCCTGCACCCTACTGTGGTGATATTGTGTTCCCCCAAATATTGTGCACCCTAATAAACTTATCTGGGGTCAGAGAACAGAACAGCCATTAGATATAGAAGCCAGAAAATGGTGGCACACACACCTTTAATCCTATCACTTGGGAGGCAGAGATCCATCCGGATCTCTCTGAGTTTAAAGCCACACTGGAAACAGCCAGGCATGGTGACTCACACCTTTAATCCCAGGAAGTGAGCCTTTAATCCCAGGAAGTGATGACAGAAAGCAGAAAGGTATATAAGGCGTGAAGACCAGAAACTAGAAGTTTTTGGCTGGTTAAGCTTTCAGGCTTGTGAGAAGCAGTTCAGCTGAGATTCATTTCAGATGAGGACACAGACGCTTCCAGTCTGAAGAAACAGGATCAGCTGGGGAATTGGCAAGGCGAGGAAGCTGTGGCTTGTTCTGCTTCTCTGATCTTCCTGCATTCACCCCAATACCTGGCTCCAGGTTTGTTCTTTATAATAAGACCTTTTAAGATTCGTGCTACACCCTACCCCATTGCATACCAAATCATACCCATGCTGAGTTTTGCATGGTGTCCCAAACACCCAGAATACTGTTTCCATGTGTCTACTACACAGTTCTCTCTGGCTGGAATGTTCTTTCCCACCTACAAAATTATCATTGAATCTTTAAAACTCTGGTCACACTCCTGTTTAGATGGCACTGAGTCACCTGATTTGTCTTCTAGCCGTCATATAAGAGTATCTGTCTCCATTTCCACCCACCACATTATTCTGAATTATTTTATGTCAATCTTTCTACTCCTTTTGCCAAGTGTCGGCTCTTTGAGGGAAGGAATAATGTCTTATTGATTTGGGGGTGGAGGAACTACCATCAAGTATTAATATTAATGAACATCCAGTACTTGATGTCTGAGGTTTGATATATCGCTTACTCTGCCCTCTTGATATAAGATGAGAAGTATCAGCACAGGAGGCACAAAGATTAATGGGCAAGAATATGGAAAGGCAAATTCATAAGATTAGGGAAAATGTTTTTTAAAAAAGGCCTCCCTGTGAATAATGCCAATACTTATAGCTATAAGATTTATGGCAATAAAATTTTATAAAACACTGGTAACTGTTAATAAAAAAAAGCCATACTGCTTTGGGGTACACTGGAAAATCAGGGCACTTTAACCTACAAATGGTCTTCAAGGTACATAAGACACTCCATGAACTACATCTGTCTGCTGCAGAAGTCACCCTCCTTCCAGCACTAACAGAATTTCCAATTGCGTGATTGGTGGAAAGAGCCTTGTTAAGTGCTTCAAAAGAGCCCCTCGTCTTGATTTCCTGAAGCCCATGGACAGGTGGCACAGAAATAACATCAAGATGGACAATCTGTAGAGCCAGGCAAGACGGGAGACAGGAAAGGGCAATTTGTCTCTTTCCTGGGGCTCTTCAAACACATGTTTAGCAAGATTAACATCATCAGCTCTTTGGGAAATGTAGAGTCTCCAATTTTCCTTTTAGTATGAAAGGTACCAAAGATGTAAACACGTTTAACCAAATGGCATCTCGAAAATTCCCCTCCACTTAAGAGGACTGACCCAAGCAGAGAGACTCTATCTTTTTACTGTGGTCCTTGATGAAAATTGAATCTCCACATAGGACAGCCACCTCACTCAGTTGAGATTCCCCGGGGCAAGATAGATGTGGGAGGGGGTATGGCTGGCATGGGAGTGAGGGGCTGCTGGGGAAGCGCCTATTGTTTGAATTTCTAATGGTCTTTTATTAAAAAACTGTAGCCTGATATTGGGGTAGATGCTGAATGATCAGAGAGACAAAGGAACAAGCCACTGCCACGTCTTACCTCTAGGACTCTTCAGACTGAAAAAGCTCCAGCCAAAAGGGCCTCTAGCTGAAAGGGACCCTTCTGCCTAAAAGCCTTTAGTTCCTGTCTCCTCATGCCTTATAGACCTTTCTCCACCCAGCCATCACTTCCTGGGATTAAAGGTATGTGTGCTTCCCAGTACTGGGAATAAAGGTGTGTGCCACCACTCCCTGGCTCTGTTTTCTCTCCTAGACTGAGTCAATCTCATGTAGTTTAGGGTGGCTTTGAACTCACAGAGATCCAGATGGATTGCTGCCTCAAGAGCACTAGGATTAAAGGTGTGTGCCACCACTGCCTGGTCTCTATGTTTAATCTAGTGGCTTGTTCTGTCCTCTGATCTTCAGGCAAATTTTATTAGGGTACACAATATGTCACCACAAACTTTCACACCTAAACTTGGATCTGCCCCTTCAATGACTTCCTAGGACAGAAGGTTATATTCTAAAGCACCCACCATGGAGTGACCCTTTATTGCATACACTTTAGCTTACAATTGCATCTACAGAAAAAGACCTTGAGAGCAGACTTAGACGATAGGCTGGAGAGATATGTCAGGAAACAGCGGCAGGAAAGACTGGCAGACAGAGGGAAGTGCTCTAAGCTATCCTGGGGCTCAGAACATGCTTTCCTCTAGCATTCTCTAACTCAGTTGGAAGACTGGTGATGATGTCTTCCTCTTGCCTCTTTGATCCAGAGACACCTGTCTGTATCCTCAGGCTGGAGAGAGAACTCAGCCATCAAAGGTTCACAACCAGATACCCCCAGTTCTCAAAGGGGGAGATGTTTCCTTCCTGACACCCATTTCAACCATCAAATTCTGTTAACTTTACCATCCCTCAAGAGGGGAGGAAGGTAATAAGGAGTAAGGGTGTGCCAGTTCCCTTTGATGGTTTAAATTTGGGGTGATGATGACAGCATGTAGACCCACTTGGACATTAGAACAGATAAAGAGGTCCTCTCTCTCGTTTGGCCCTCCCAATGCTGTAGGTGGTTTCAGAGCAGCATCTAGATAATGGCTGCCTTTAGCCAGGAAACTCCCTAAACTCTCTCCTATGAGAGCCTCCCATTGGGCATTAATATCTATTGCCTTAGGAGATTTCACACCGGAGTGGCTTTCTAGAAAAGGGTGAGGACCGCCCGCACTCTGTTTCCTGTGGACAGCTGTTTCCAAACTCCCTGCATACCTTTTGTCCTCTCCACCTCCAGTGTGGATGGCCTTGGTGATGCTAAAGGATGAAAGGGGACGGGTATCATTTATCTATCACTCCTAGAAGATGTTGAGCTTTGGCAAATGGCCTTATGAAACTGTCACAAATTAGGGGTTACTATTGTACCAAGGATACGCTGCCCACAAATGTTCCCCACAAAAGCAGAAAACTAATCTTAATCTCTTTTTTTTTAATTCAACATGACTTTAATTTTCTCATATTACTTAGTGTGTGTGTGACATCTTATTGAATAATTTTTTTCTTTATTAAGACATTTTCTACTCACTCCACATACCATCCACAGATCCCCCCTCCTCCCTCCTCCCACCCTCCAGCCCTCTTTCCCAAGCCACTCCGCATCCCCACATTCCCCAAATCGAGGTCTCCCATGGGGAGTCAGCAGAGCCCAGCACACTGAGCCTAGGCAGGTCCAAGCTCCTTCCCACTGCACCAAGGCTGTGCAAGGTGTCACACCACAGGCACCAGATTCCAGAAGCCTGCCCACAGACCAGGGACAGATCCTGATCCCCCTTCCTGGGTGCCCCCCAAACAGTTAGAGCCAAACAACCATCTTCCATATCCAGAGGGCCTAGTCCAGTCCCATGGGGGCTCCACAGCCACCAGTCCACAGTTCATGGGCTTCCACTAGTGTGGCCAGTCATCTCTGCACGTCCTCCCATCATGATTTTGGACACTGGGTTGAGATTGTTTAAAAACTGCCATTTCCAAGTGGCTTTAGTGCCTTTCTGTCCCTTCTTTTCACTGTTGAGTATTCCCAAAATATCCTAAAATGTTAGGCAGCTCATTGTCATGCTACATTCACCCATTGGACTCATCAAAGCCAGGTACGATGGCAGCATCTCTGTCAGATCAGCTATGACCTGCTCTCTACCTGCACAGAGGAGATGGCATAGCTCAGGAGCTTACCACTAGTTCTGGCAGCCCAGGTTCCCTTGCCTCTTATGCGCCCTTCAGGCATTCAAAAGGTAGTTAGAGATGGCTGTACCTGGGAGCTGTGCCTGGGGACCACGCCTGAGCTCTCTGTGAGCTCAGTGGGTACAGATCTATTGTAAAGGAGTAGAAAGGATAGCAGAAGCAAACAAGGCCGGTAAGATACCATTTCAGTCTCTTCCTTCTTCACCTTTATACATCAATGAGATGCTTCTAAGCAGGGAAATGTTTTAAAATCAAGATTCTGCATGTGGAGCAAGGAACTGAGATATATCAAAAATATCAGTGGTTACCCTGGACACAGTTTGCAACACCAGCAGGACTTTAGTGGAAGCTCATTGTCATGGAGATGGGACTGATGTGAATTCAGGGGAGGGAAAGGAGCTGGAGAAGCCTTTCTCAGAACACAGCTACTAAAGAACATTCTCTTTCCTTTGCCTGAGGCAAGCCATAAGCCCTGGATCCCTCCTTCCTGCTGCAAGCCTATTTGTCTCTGACTCACAGGATGACTATGATTAAATTTCATTATCCGTTCAGCTTCCATCTCTTGAGGTCTCTGGCTTTAGGTTTACCCCAAGCTTCAGCTCCACTAAAGGGTTTTTGACTAATGTGCAGGGGCATTGAATCACGGTAGATTTTCACACATTCATAATTACTCTTCTGAAGTAGGACGTATTCACTGTTATCTCCGGATAAGAGGAGCAGAGAGAACAACAATGTCATTTCACTCCTTTCTTCTAAGAGATGGAAGCAATTTGTGACCTAGTTTTTAGAGTACCTTAAATTCCCTTGAGGCTAAAGAGAAAAGCACAGCCTTGAAAGGCTGAGACAAAGATCATATGAAGAAATGATGTCTGTCTCCATGCCCCCCAGCTCCTGCACCTGTTAGCAGAAATTCGGGGTGGGGGTGGGGGTTCCCACTGGGCTGCACCTAGTGATACACATAAAAATGGAAAGAATCGCAGATGTCAGAGTTTATATGAATCCTACTATGCTGTGACTGAATTTATTGTAGATCAATCATTTTGGTTTTTAATCTGACTTAGATCATGTTAAGAAGCTGTCTAGCTCTATGTGAATGTTAATCATGACCCCACACATGGGGAAACAGTAAAACTCTGTTTATAGAAGTTGCCACACATCTAAGACTTTGTTGTTGTTTGTTTGTTTTCTTTTGGTGGCGGTGGTAGCAATGGGAAGTTAAATAGCTTCCCCTAGGCCCATGCTAAGCTGGGGGATAAAAAGCGAGAAAATCATATATCCTGATCAATGATCAAAGATGCAACAATGGGATGCATCTACAGCACTCAACACGCCTTGCCCACATTGAGTGGCTGTTTTCCAAACATCTAAATGCAACAGGAAATTTTAGTCTAGGCTCCATCTACTCTTTTTCCACTGAAATGTATAGAAATGCTTGTATTTGAAGATATGGGGGGAATTACAGCAAGGACAAAGGTGGGAACAGAGAGAACGAGGGGGTGATACGGACTCTTTCTGAGTCTGTTTGATTATAAAAATGAACAAAGCTGGACATGGTGATGCACACCTGTGATCCCAGCATGGTGGCTGAGTCAGAAGCATCATAAGTCATAGTAAGACCCTGTCTCGGAGAATAAACAAAAACAGAACAACACCAAAGAATGAATATTTGACCTCACAATTTTCCTTGCTATACATTTACTGCCCTATAGTTAGGGACATTGGCAGCCATTTGTAGATATTACAGCAAGATGTATTCCCCTTCTTCTGTTTGCCAGCATACCTAGAGAGAAGGGATTCCACAAAGCTGCCACAGCAACCCAGACGTGAAACCAACCAACCAACACATAAATAAATAAGGCTCTTCTGTCTTATAGTCTGGAGCTATTTCTAATGCAGCGTGTCATTTCCTTGTTAGTGAATTTATACTCATAACAAAGATATTCCTTGGCCTGTAAATCCTTTAGACAGCACAGAACCTAAAGGAAAAACACACAAACCCTATCAGTTAAAGGATAAGGGAGAGATTTGGTATTCTTCCTTAACCAACAGAGTCCATCAGATTTCCAATGATCAGGTTCAATGGTAGCAAAGCTCCCCAGGGCATGATGACATGTGTATGGGTCTATTTTCTGTTGCTGTAACAAAACATCTGAAAATGGGTACTTATAAAAACTAAAAGACGTTTATTTAGCTCACAGTTTTGGAAATTGAAAACCTAAGATTGGGCAACTTCACCCTTTTGTCTTGTCCTTTTGGACTGCATCACAACTGATGGATTGAATCATGACAGATACGTAGGAGAGGAAGAGATCACGATCTCGTGGCCAGACAGGAAGCCGGAGAATAAAGAGGAGCCGGCCTGTTCTTTACATCAAACAGCTCAGGTTTTACCAAAACCAACTCATTCCATAAAACCAACATTAATCCTTTCTGAGTGCTATGCTTCTAATAGCCCAACCACCTTCAACTAGTTCCTGCCATAAAAGATTCCACTATATCTTAGTTACCACCACACTGGGGACCAAATTTCCAGTGCATGAAATCTTGGGGAACACATTGTACCCAAATGCAGCCCTGTTTCTGACCCTCTCTACTTTGCATTGCTTTACTGTGAGTGGCTGTAGGTGTGTAGACCAACACACAGGGTTGCCACACACTGTCTATTTGATGTGATAAAAAACTTCTTTCCTGTATAACATCTACTCTGTCAAGAGTGTTAATCAAGTTCGACCAGCAGCTTGAAATCGAGATCCTACACAATCTTGTTCAACTGACTCTAGAATAGGGGATGTGTATTTTACTGAGACAAATATGAATGGCCTGAGCTAAAGAGCAGCGTCCTGACTCTCATACATACTCGAGACTTCCATGTACAATGAGTAGGGTAAAAGTTGGGATGAAATGACAGACTGCAGACAACTAGTGATTTCTACTAGTGATCGGTCTCAGCCCTCCTTCTCCAAACCAAACTTGTTCAGTGTCCAGTAAAGCTAATTTGAGCTGAGTTGCTATGGGAACTGAGAAAGGAGTTCCTGGAAATGTAATCATAATTGCTGTCATCTGAAAGGGCAGCAGCTTGCTTCTTCAATGTGTTCCCATATGTCTGCATTAGGCTAGTGTTAGCGAATGGGTGTCAAAAGTCATTTGCAGGCAAATTGCTAGGAGGATTACCAGCAGTGGTGGGTGTTGCTCAACTGAGCAGACTAGTCAAAGGAAAAAAAAATTGTCATTGTTGTTTTTGAAGTAAGATTCTTTTTGCAAGGTCTAGTTTAGTTGCCTGGAATTGAATCCAAATGTTGTCTCTCACTAGACAGAAATCGCAGGGCCCATGAAGGTTAAAAACTCCAAGCCACAAATTCACAGGTGTTCAAAAGATGGATTCTGAAACTTGAGGGATGCTTGAAAATCATTGGAAATTCCACAGGGTTTTAGAAGAGATGGAGTGGGGTTGGTGATCTCATAATTTCAAGATTCAAAAACCCAATAGAATCAGAGTCCTTGGGGGATCAGCTGGTCTTTTGCTACTCAAAAGTATGAGCCACATATCTGCAGCGCTGATGCAACCTGGGAGCTTGTTATATATAGACAGACTCTCAGCACCAGCACCCGACTTGCTGAATTAGAACTCGAATTTTATTTAATAGGGTTTTCAGATGCTTTATCTGTGCATTGAATTTGAGAAGCACTGGACCAGCGAAATGTTTTAATTTTATAGAAAAGATGAGTGGAGTCCAGAGGAGAGAAAAAGCTTGCCTCAAGTATTGAGGGGGTTCGCTAGTAGGGCTGAAAAAAAAGTTGTACCATGTCTAAGAGTCAGATTTTCCCCATCACCCCATGGGGCTTCTTAGAGTCACACTTTTCCCATCATCCTGTGGGGCTTCTCAGAAGGAGCAACCTAGAAGAGGATTAGAAATTTCATGGGAGATTTTCTCATTTTGTGGCACACCCCCCCCCAAACACTTCTTTTTCTGACCTCAAATTATTACTGTAATTTCGGGGTCCCTCCATGGCTGCCAGGTGGTACAGAAGAAACTGGGGTCCTTTCTTAGTCTTATTAGTAAACAAATTTAAGGACACATGCAAATGAAAGCTCAAAGACAATTTTATTAGCTTTTAAAGGAAAAATACCTCAAAGCAGGCAATCTGTACATCTCAGCAACTGCCTGAAGAAGGACAATGGAGGTGAAAAGGGAGGAAGCCATGTAAGCTAAGACAAGCTGCTTCAAGGTGGGGAGGGAGGCTTTACAGAAAGAGCAAGGAAAGCCAAAGCATGATGCAAGGCATGCTTACATTTTGGTCAAATTCCAGAAAAAAAAAAAAGAGAGAGACAGAAAAAAGTAAAGGGAAGGGTTGTGCCTGTCTGACTCCAGCTTCAGAAAGGTGAGCAGACATGGTGAACCTCATGGAGGCTCACAGGGACTGCATTGAGTGGGGCAGGAATTCTGGGAAGGAAAAGGACAGTTGCTTATTAAAGGAGAAACTATTCTACTTAGCTCTTCAACATAGCTTAAGGTGAAACATCTTCCTAGGGGTTGTTCCTTGGCTAGGTGGTTCACCTGGGTCTGATTAGAATGTAAAGACTCCACCAAGGCTGGAGATTCTACTCTCTTGACCACAAGCATTTCCTTCCTGGGCCTTTATGGCTTCTCTAACAAAATTTGTCCAAGTTGCTGGCCTTGTTCTGGTCAGAATGCCCATCTTTGTGTCCATTTGGTTCTCTATCAGTCTGTGAAGTACCTGCTGAACGTTCTGTTGCAAACTGAAAGACCACATAGTCTTTGTCCTACCTATCATCACCTTAAAGACTATTGACTGGACAATCCCTAAGTCAGTGCAAATTACTCCACAGTGACATGCTTTTTCATTTTGGAAAAGCTAGCAGAAAGTCTTCTCGTGGTAGTTAGAAATTGAAAAACCGGGAGCTAACAGAGGATTCAGGGAGGAGCCAGAGTCTGCCTGCCTTCTCTGAAATCAGAGAACAGAGCTCTGTTTAGGCAGCAGCAGGGTGGTCATCAGTGTCCCTGTGTCAGTCATTTGGTGTGGGTGAATGTGGGCTGTGACTGCTCCTGCCTTTTCCTTAGCCTCATTTACCTCGAGCCAAAGTAATTCACGTGCATCCACTTCCAGATGCAAGAGAAGCCTGAGGACGCGTGTCTAGTAACTCTCAAACCCTGGCAAGAACTTGCCTTTCCTCCTGTTTCCTATCTCCCTGCTCCCACATCTCTGTCATCACTAGCTGACGCAGCCAATCAACACACTATTCCTTAAGTACAAGCCAACAGTTCCTAGTTCTTTACTAACAATTGATTCTGATACCTATAATGACAAATCACCCCCAAACTTGGCAGTTTACCACAAGGTCAGTGTTATTATCTCTCACAATTTTGTGAATGGACCTCCAGGTCTCCAGCTGGGCACCCTCTGCTCTACATACAGTCTGCTGGAGCTCTATTCCTTGATTGATTGAGACTATTCAAGATAGCTCACTCCCATGCCCTAACAGGAATAGATGGAGATAGAGCTAATCTGAGTTCTCTCTCTCTCTCT
>CABHPH010157869.1:23071-38613 GCA_902168325.1 Peromyscus nudipes
CTCTCTCTCTCTCTCTCTCTCTCTCTCTCTCTCTCCTCTCTTGTCCTGTCCTCCTCCCTCCTCCTCTTCCCCCTCCTCCTCTCCCTCCTCCTCCTCATCCCTTCCAGATGTTCTAAAACAAGGTCAGCTTTTCACATGGCAGCTTAAGGCTCTCAAAATAATAAAATCAAGCTCCCCCCCCAAAGTACTCTTTTTAAAAGTTTAAATGCAATCCTGATCTGGAACAGTGTCACTTTGAACATAATGTATTTGTTAAAATGAGCCAGAGAATGCCCAGAGACTGTCAATCATAGGACTACTCAAAAAGACCTCTGGGAACAGCCAATTTCTTCATTTTTCTAATTGTTTTCTGTTGCTTGATTCAAAACTAGGGAGATTTTATAAGTGGGTTTCAAGAAAGTCTACCAACATGTAGAAATTATGGTTTTGTATCTGTTTGAGTTTTCATGCAGATGGATACTTTCCTGGCCAAAAGACCCCCAGATTTTCTCACATTATCTAAGGGATCTGTCACCCAGAGATTTCTACATCACATAAATGACTCACAGCAGCTTCTATATGCCATCTGCTCAATTGCTATGTGTGGCTGTGGGGTTTCGGAAGACATATGGGTTCATAGTGCATCTCATTAGCTGGATTTGGAATCTTAAGACTCAGGCAAGAACCTCATCTCTATATATTGCAAGACTCTCTAGTTTTTAGCACAGCCTTTTAAATAATAGATGTTCTCCATAAGGCATGTAGGCTGACTTCTTCTGAAGTACTTACCTGGGTTTTGATGTAATAAAACGAAGGCATAGCCATGATTAATGTTCTTCCTATAGCATATGGTGTCGCCCTTCAGTAAAAAGCCTACATCCATCTAGTTTGATACCTATCTAATTTAATTGGAGTCTGCTAGGTCAGTGGAATGGATGCTAGCATAATATTATTTTCCAATAAGAAATCTGAAATTTAAATAATTTATCTCAATAATTAGAGATATTTTGAGTAGAAACTAGGGCTCAAATCCAATTCTCCTGGTTTTGTCTCTCCAGGGCTTTGTAATGAGAAGGAGGAACCACAAGTGAGACAATGTGAATAGCTAAAGGAATAAGAATAAGGATACAAGCTTCAAGGCCAGAGGTATAGGGCAGTGGTACAGGACTGGATAATTGTGGGTGAGGTCATGGATTTGACCTCTGTTACCCGAGAAATAAAGCAAAAGATTCTAAGCCGTACCATGTATCAGGATTTACTTGCGGGTGTTGCTGAACCACAGACTGTAAGCCCCACTCTTGTAACTCTCCGTTTCTAATGCAGTGGATGGCCTGCTTTAGGGACCCTGTTTTGAGAGTTCCCCATCTCGTCTTTAGTCATAAACGCTAATAGAAACTTCTCCACTCCACGGTTCTCATCTTTCTTCTCCTCAGTGATAACCAAGACATTGTAGTTGCTCTTTTCTGATCCTTAGCTTTACACTCAAAACAGAATCCATCTGAAACCCCAAGTGCACACAGACACTCTCCCTCTTAAACGAAGGAAGGAGTCAAAGCAGTCAGACTTGCTGTCCGTCGTTAAAGCAAAGCCTTAAGTAAGGAGAGGTCAGTGAAGACAAGGCTGAGTGCAGATGTAGCCCAGTGGGAAGAGCGCTCACCTAGCGTGTATTCAGCTCTGTGTTAGATTCCACCCAAACCAACCCTGGCGGCACATGTCCGCAAGCACGGCACCGGGGAGGTGAAGACAGGAACTTTAAAGTCACCCCTGGCTACTTAGTGAGTTCGAGACCGGCATGGGCTACTTGACTCAAGGGAAAAGAAGAAGTTAATAACATGAATCTTCTAGAACGGGAAAATGAGTAAATGTGTCATCTACTTGCCTCTAACAGAGAATAGCTGACTGCATCAGAATTTGAGAGTGGTGCTCTTGTCAGGGTCTTTGAATCTTAATAATGATGTAACAGAATATTTAAAGAGCTAATTTCCTTCAAAACTTCCTCCAAACATACTTACTTACCTGGGTGTCATTTTACTATCAATTTTGCAGAAATGAATTCTCTTTACTCTTTCAATGACTGTATTTAGTTGTTCTTTTACCACCCATCCAGAACTAGGGCTTGTATCATCCTTACCTTTGAATTCATAAATCTCATGAAAGGTTTCTTTGAAGCTGAGAGACTGAGACTATTTACTAATGAAAAAAGGAAGTAAAATGGGCCTGGTGACATGCCATCACAGAACTTTCCTTTTCAGTCTTGTGGTCATCTATAGTATACAAGACGTGCTTTGGTGGCGATTATTGTCTCTGGACCCTTTAGAGGCCCAGACTACCATGAGATTTTTAAAAAGCATTTATCATTTGCATTGGGAAAGGTTAATATATTCCTTTCAGATACAACGTCCTGTTTATGCAAGAGCATGTCTGTCCTATTAGCCCTACCAGAGCTCTGGCCCAAGCTTGTGTCTGTTTAACTGTGGTCTCAGGTAGACATTAAAGGATTTCTTGGGTGACTCATTCTCCTGCTAATACAACAGGAAGGAGCCTAATTAGTCAAAACTTTATCTTCACCAAATAGAATATTTAGATTTTTATTAAGTTTTCCTGTGGGGTTCGGAGAATAGTAGTTTTTCTGCAGTGAGGACTTTGCCACCCTTCTACAAGGGCACTGAGAAGTGGTGCGATTGGCCAGGATCTGTTTCTTAACAGAGGTGAGGATTCCTTTTTTTTTAAATCTTTTTAATTGAAATAGAATTACTTCACTTCTCCCCCTCCCTTTCCTCCCTCCAATCCCTCCCAGGCGCCATCCATTGAACACCTACTTTCAACTTGACAGCCTCTTTTTCTTTTTATTATATTCATTACATACATATATTACATATGTGTATATTACATATGCACATAATATACGTATATTACACATACATATGTGTATGCTGAAGACACCACATCCTTAGGATATGGTGTCTACTCAGATGACTCTAGCTGAATCTGACCTGAAAACCTCTTTCCTGTGGTCTAGCTTCCATGGTTCCAGAAAATACCATGCAAGCTGCCAAAGGAGGGAAGCAATTAAACAGTCCTATCCAGCTGCAACACCTGTGAATCATGACAATTACCAGCACAGCAAGAGATGAATAAAAGTGCAAGAAGTGGCACTAATATGTTGGTGACAACCATCAATGTCTAATTGGACTTAAGACTCATTCGACAGGAGAGAAATTATGCCTGTACTGGAACCTACCCAGCTTCCCAAAGCTAGTGAAGTCATGGACCTCAAAAAGGAATCTACTACCACCACTTTGCAAGACCAGAATAATTCCTTATTATACTCCAACCTTATCCTTAGACCACAGGTTAGTGTAGCTACCACCCTCATCAAAGACGCTTCTCAACAGCAGATGGAGACCATCACAGAAAACTACAAGGCTACTTCTAACCAAACCTTCAGCCTTCTTCACACGTTGCTACAAAAATTCAAAGATAGAGAATGTGGACACAGGAATATAATCCATGCATTTTAGGTGAGCAAATACACACTTTTGAAGTACCATACTTACAATCTAATTAAGAATCAATATCTCACAATATCTGTCAATTGTCTCTAATAATAATTTAAGAATGTGAGTGTTTTAGTGTATGCTCTCAGACCCACTCAAAGCAGGAAACAGTGGTTCAGGAGTGTCCAACATTTTGACACTGAGATAAGATATTGTCATCCACAAATATGTTTGACTGTATTCATGGCTACCCGGGGGTGCATGCAAGCCACATGTTGGACACACCTAGAGATCATTTCACACCTAAGATGACTGGTCCAAAGTAGAGTCCAGGAGAGACCTGGGTACCTTGACTCCTAGTTCCATACTGAATCCACATCTCTCTCTCTTTCTGGGCTGGACAAATTGTCATATGAAAAATTATTCCCATACACGAGCAAGATTATTTTTCAGTCAGCTACCACCACCTCCATGGGACTTCAAAAACTGCTAGCCAGTTCTTTACCACAAATATCTGTTTTGCTGCTCCGTAACCACTGGAGTTTGCTCTGAGCTTGAGAACCTTTAGCTCTCATGTTTCTTTATCAAGCCACTGGGAGACCTAACGGTTATTAGCCTTCCCCTTCCACATTTGTTGGCCGTCAGTTAGGAGTGAGACTGTGAAAGAGCCACGTTGCTACCCCAAAGAGGTCTGATGGTAGCCAGAAAACCAGTAAACAAAAAGACACATGGTGCAACAACAGACCTCTCAAGAGCTGTAGATGACTCTTCTTCATCTTGTGATTTCTCTGACTTGAGAAATTATATATCACCAAACAATATACTAACCCCCAACTATTAATTCATTTCCACATGGACAGAGAGCATATACAAGCATTGAGCTGAGGGAAAAGCATGCATATGTTGAAATCCAGACCTGGGTCTAGACCTGGGTCTCTAAAAACCCCAGAATCCTTCAACAAATAATCTTTATTTCCACTAAGTTCATCTACTTGTATTCCAAGGGATTGACCACAGAGTAGGTTTCTGAATTCCAATTGAGGCCCAGGAATACACAGTGGATGCCCCTCTATTCTTACATTCTCACATTTCTCCCAGGTTGTAAACTGGTTTTAATTATCATTAAGCAAAGGAAAACACCTGTGGTCCAAGGGAACCACACGGAAGGGTGGATTTGGAAGAACAGTTCTTTGCTAAAGTGGGGAAGGTATGGAGAAGGTATTTATAGACTAAAGACATACTGTGCTTGTGTTCTATTTTACTATGAATTAAATGAATCATTTTTTTCCAAGATGGAGGCCTCTCCGGTTCACTTACAACAAAAGAATCTCCTAAGTCCTTGCTCAGAGGATCCTTCCCATTGGCCGTGTGCTCATGATGGGCTCACGAGTGTTCACATTTTTCTATGGAGTGCTTCAGGACTTTAGGGACACTTCCCCCTTTCTGGTTAGCTTTCTGCCCCTTCTGAGCATTGAGACCATGGAGGAGGAGACACGCAGTTACCAACGTAAGTACAAGGATTTGGACCTGGGTTTAAGTTCAGAATCCTCAACTTAATAAGCTCACACTAAAATTTCAACATCTGCTTTTTCTTCAGCCCAACGCTTGTGTGTGTTCTCTGTCCACGTGGAAATGAATTCATAGCTGGGGGTTAGTATATTGTTTGGTGATATATAATTTCTCAAGTCAGAGAAATCACCTGAGGTCATGAAGAAAGGAAAGTGTGTGTATGTGTGGGTGTGCATGCCTATGTGTGTATGCATATGTGTGTGTAGTGAAACTGTAAGGAAATT
Organism: Peromyscus nudipes; assembly: GCA_902168325.1. Lineage (NCBI taxonomy): Eukaryota > Metazoa > Chordata > Mammalia > Rodentia > Cricetidae > Peromyscus > Peromyscus nudipes. Next base: position 28,341 of record CABHPH010157869.1, read on the forward strand.
AAAGGGGCGGGGTAATGTGGAATCTTCATGAAATTCTCTCCCAGACCGAAGTTGAACATTTAGCTTGCAAAGGAATTAAGTCATTAAATAATATCTCCCTGTATCATTGTGAGCTGTCTGTTATTCAATTTTTCCTACATACAATGAACTAATTTGAAATTGGGAACTGAAGATTCAGTGAGATTTAACTCACTTTTGCATGGATTTTTGATGATATTTCTACATTCATTATCTCTATCTATCTGTATCTATGTATACATAGATAGATATCACATGTCTTCCCAAGTGTGTGGGTGCACATATGTGTGCATACATATGGAGACCAGAGGTTGTCATCTGGTATCTTCCTTCATGACTCTATACCTGATATATTAAGGCAGGGCCTCTCATTTGAGCTCAGAGCTCACCAGGGCTGGCTATCTAAGTCAGCCAGCTTGCTCCAGGGATTTCCTGTTTCTGTTTCCTTCATGCTGGTGTTACAGAGGGCTGCAAACCCACTCAGTGGTTACACGATTGCTGGGGATCTGAACTCTGGTCCTTATACTTTGCTTGCACTTGCCAAACAAGCACCTCACCCACTGGCCATCTTTCTCAATGTTGCTTCCTGTAATAGAAATCCAGTTTCCTTGTTTTCCATGAGCTCTGTCTCCTATGTTGAGCAATGAAGCAACATAGGAAAACATCAATGACTCTGATCATATGCAGACTACATCTTATTCCACCTGGATTGAATCACTTCTGAGCACCCAGTCCATTGCCAGAAGAATATCAGTTCCAAGAAGTGCAAGACTCTAGGAGAGAGCATTCTCTCCCTTCATCTACTAATGAATAACTGTTGCAAGTTAAGAGGCAGCCAAAGGCATGACAACAAGCATTCCAGCCTGACTTGCCTTTAATTACCCACATTCATGTTCTTGCCAATCTGAGAGGGATTTCCGTGATGGAGCAAGGTCCCAGACCTTCCCTCCTGTGTCCTTCTAAGGAATATCTATGTTTCCTTCTCTACTGGTAAGGCCTTAAAATTAATTAGAGCATTTTTCATCTTAGTCGTTATCAACTAACTTAGCCACCTAGATCCGATCTACTAGTCTCTGGAGACTTAGAGGGTAGCATGGGGTAGGAGTTGGGGTAGCGGTTGTGAGATAGAGATTTTTAACCTTCATCTTGTGTACTTTGCATCTTAGTGAGAAGCTCAGAGGCTTGTAACCAATAGAACAATGAAAATGTGTCAAAATGAGCATGATTAAAGAAGTGTAGCCAGGCGGTGGTGGCGCACGCCTTTAATCCCAGCACTCGGGAGGCTGGGATTAAAGGCTCTGTGAGTTCGAGGCCAGCCTGGTCTCCAAAGCGAGTTCCAGGAAAGGCGCAAAGCTACACAGAGAAACCCTGTCTCAAAAAAAACAAAAAAAAAAAAAGAATTGTAAGATTATAATAAATAGGGGCTGGTGAGGTGGCTTGGCAGGGTAAATCATGTTGCTGTGTAAGCCTGAGGACCTGAGTTCAACCTTTGGAACCCACATAATGGTGGGAGGAGGGAACTGACTTCCTGTGTACACTGTAGCACTCCTGTACCCTTATACATGTCACAGGATAATAGTGATGATGATGATGATGATGGTAGTAAAGATTACAGTACTCATCTTTCTAGGAGACACCCCTGAAGGCTTTCAAGAAGCAAGCTGTTGCTGTAAGTTCCACAATGGAAAGGACTACCAGGAAAAGCACCAAAGCTGACCTCCAACTCAGCACTAGCAGGAAGTGTAGACCCTCAGCTATTCTTGTGTGAGGAATTGAATTCTGCTAACAACTGTATAAGCTAACCCCTCCTCACTCAACCCTCTGATGAGCCCCTTGGCCCTGAAGATACCTTGGGTACTCTTGATCCTCACAGAGAACCCAGATAAGTCATGTTCAGACCCATCTTACAGAAACTGAGTTAATAATTGGATATTGCTTTGAGCATCCAGATGTGTTACACAGCATCTGCTAACTAGTATAGTATTGATAGTTAATTTTAGGTGTCAACTTAGCTAGATTAAGGGACTTAGGTAGCAGGTAAAACTATCCCTGTGAGGGTGTTCCTTGGGAGATCAATAAGCAATTCAGTTAACCGAGACTGACGGATCGACCCTTAGTGAACACAGGTGCCATGCAATTAGCTCAGTCCCTGATGGAACAATCAGAGAAAGGTGAATTAGTTCATTCTGTCTGGGAGCTGGGATGCTCGTCCTTTTCTTCCTGTGAATGTCAGAACATTAGGTTCTTCAGCCTTTGTACTGAAGACATGCTGGTGGTAGCCCAGAGTTCTCAGGCCCTCATTCTCAGATTGAGTGACACCATTAACATCTATGGTTCCGAGGTCTTTAGACTGGAGCTGAGCCATGCAACTGCTGCCCTGGGTCTCCGGTTTGCATATAGTTCACTCTGAGATTTCCCAGCCTCTGTATTCACTTAAGCCAACACTCTTTATAAACTCCCCTATACTCTCTCCTCTGTCTGGGTAACTCTCCATTACAGTGTTGGCCACATGCAGCTTGCTTTGTCGAAGCCAGCAAGGGAAAACAATCTCCTAGAAAGATGGCTCATACCATTTTGTGTTATTCAGTATTATTCGAGTCTTACATTATTTATTATGTAGTCTTCGTTCTGTCTCTCCAGAAAATCCTGGCTGATGCAATATGTCTCCAAAAGCTAAGGCTATTTTTCATATCACCACACTACCACATCTAAAAGTAATTGATTCCTTAATGACCTCAGGGGCCTGAGTGCTCTCCTACTTTCAACAATTTTCTCTTACTGTTGGTTTTGTCAACAGCTAAGCTGTGCTCAGACCCAACTTACAGAAAGGGAGTTAATAATATCCACACCTTGAATTTAATTGTACTATGTCTTAAGTTTCTTTTGATTTTAAGATTGCTTTTGCCTCTTTCTTTCTTGACATTTATTCATCCAGTGACTGGGTCCTTCGTTGTATAGCTTTCCACTATCGTCAAGTTTTACTAACTGCATCTCCCTGAGGCTGATCATCACGACAACCCAGTGACATGAGTATGACAGCTTGACTCAGAAGCTGGTCATGTTCTGGTCCTCTTGAATGGTCCACATTACTTCCTGTGTAGTCCTGCATGCAACCAACCATATTGTACTAGGGAACTAAAAATCTAGAACTCCTTAGAGTGACATTAATGAAAGTCGCTGGGCTGGTCTGTTGATAGCTTGATCCATTCGTGGTCAAGTTTTCCAAGGACTTTTACTTAATGAATTTGGTGATCGTTGATGTTGATTGCCTCATTCTTTATGTTATTATGTTTACAGGATGATAAGAAGTAGATTGTTTCTTTAGACTCTGCCACCTTCTCCTGCACTGGCTCTCTGTCCCGCATTGCTTTATTTTGTAGCTGTTCCACCAGAACCTTCATTCTGCACAATCGTGTTGATTCGCGGTTAAGTGTAACAGACTTTGGTAAAGATTTGGGGCAAGGTTGATACAACACAGCAAAACAGCTTTAAATATCCATTATCTCCATCTGTAAAGGCCTCTTTGTGGTCTTTCCCAGTTGGGTTCCCAGCTCCTACCATGGCGAATAAGGACTAGATAGGATAATCCATTCAAGGAAGGCACTAAGATACATTTTGGTATATAGTAAGCACCCAAACCATAGAGTTGTCTTCCTTTACAATAAAAAGTGTCATAATTCTTCAGTGATTTATAAAAATATGTGATAAAATTTGTTTATATGTATTTCCCATTTTTCCCCTCATATCCCCTACAACATAGCTCTTCCTAAACATTCATCTCTTTTTTGTTATGATCTACTAAATCCATTTAGTGCTGCCCATATGTTTATGTGTGTAGAGCCATTCACTGGATCATGGGAAACCTAGCAGTGGCCACACCCTCAAAAAAAAAATTAAAAAGATTCCCAGTCTCCCAGCAATTACTAACTGCCAATAGCTCTCCAGTAATAGGTGGGGCCTGGAGATCATGAACCCCAACTATACTTAAAGTTTGGATGTCTTGATCATGCAGGTAACCATAAATGCCACGCTGTGAGTTTGTAAGTGCCATCCATGCAGTGTTTAGAAGACAGCATTTCCTAGCCCAATCCTTTCCCCATCCTCTGGCTCTTGCATTCTTTCTACCCCTTTGCCCACAATGTTCCTGAGCCTTTGGAGTGCAGGAGGGCATTGATATGGATGTTTTGTTTAGGACTGAACACTCAGGCTCTTATTCTCGGTATTTTGTCCAGTTAATCTCTCCATTGACTGTTGCCCATTGCAAAATGAAGGTTCTCTGACCATGACTGAGAGCAGCCAGGGTCCATGTATTCAAACATAAATATTTAGACCACCACTTGACAGCATGACAGTTTATCAAAATAACACTAGCAGGCTCTACCCTGTGGGATGGGGAAAAAACATATAGGGATAGTTTTTCTCCAATAAGGGCAAAAATTGAGATTGAATTTTCATAAAATATTTTAAATTGCTTAGAGAAAGATGCCATGCCAATAGATTTTGTATATTTTAGTTTAAAGTAGAATTTGTGTAGGAAAAACAGATTTGTCTTCTAGAGCCTACATTTTCTCTGAGTATTTTAATCTCTAAGGCTTACTGAGTATGTGGGGGAATTGTCTGCTTCTAAACTCAGTGATGTCAGTTATCATTACCATGGTAACAACAAGGGCAATAACTTGGGTCACAGCAGCTAAAAGAAAGGTGAAATCTATTTGGAAATCATTGAAGTCTATAGCCTTTAAGATTGAAATCTATAGCTACTTAAAAGTCCACCACCAGGCCTGAGGATAATCTGAAATCAGATTAAATCAAGATATATCTCCAAAAGAATAAAGGATAAAACATTTCTAAAGGAATGCAAATACAAAATCGAGATACATTATCTTTCTGATACAGTTACTATTCTGATGAGTCACAGGGAAATAATACCTCCAAGGCTAAAAACAGACAAAGACTGAATTCCATTCATTCAGTGAATAAACCCAATTCAAAATGGGTCTCAAGTCTCCTTTTTTATTTAAAAAAATGTAAGTATGCTCATATGAATTTTAAAACATTGGCCTATTATGTTTTTCTTTCTGTGCAATTATGAATTTCATAATTATTAAATATTAAAGACAATTTGAAGACATCTTCTAACATGGCATTATAGATTTAACAAAACCAGGGAGTTAGTGTGATATGACTGTGGTCCCCACAGTCACAAAGACCTGGGAGAGATAAGAATTTAAATACATTGATTCATAATTTTCTGTCTTTTCTATTGTATCAGAGTGCTTTTATGAAGAATCACATTATATTTCCACAAAACTCTTCTGTCTGTTGGTAGAAGGGGAAGTGCTCCAGAATCACTTCCAGTTGTCCCACACCTCAGGAAAGCTAAAGAGTGATGGGAGAGTGATGAGGAGGTGTTGGCAGCGGCTCAGAAGTGTTTGCAGCTGCTTCTGACCTGAGGGGATCTACCATTCTTGGTCTCTCCCACTCAATGGGCTGCTTACTTTCTGAGGTTTTTTTTATGCATCCTCTAACTTCTGTTGCATGGGGACCCTTTGTGCAGCCCATGTCCCTTCATTAAAACCCTTCTAAATTTTTCCTCTCCTTTCCCAATTCATTTTCAAACACCTTGGCAAACAGAGATACCAGTTTAAGAATGTTCTGCCAGCTGGAGATGTGGCTCAGTGGCAGAGTAAACTTGCCTAGCACATACAAAGCCATAGATTTACCCTCCAGCACCACAGGTGTAGTGGGGGAGGCCCCTCCCATTAGTAGTAGTTGAGACTTTTTCAGGCTTTTCTGCTGCAGAGTCCCACAGATGCATATACTCTGGGAGCAAGGAGGCTCTGAGGGAGCAGAAGGCTCCTAGAAATGTCCTTCTTCATGTTTCCTGTCTAATTCTTAAAACCTCATTTAGTTGACAGATCCACAGGGGGGCTTTCTAGAAGCTTCTACTGTCCCAAGATTAACTGAATGGAATGAGAATCTAAGCAAGCCAAGAATGGATCCTGCCTGCCCCGTGTCTGGCCTGAGTTCCGAGTGTTTTGCTGTTTGCTTATTTCCCTCTAGGGCTGATGAAAATCTCTGTCCTTCCTGCCCACAGTCCTGTGTTTGTTAGTCCGCTGTTACCACCCTTCCAGTCTTTCCATCCCATAACCATTGGACTACTTTTCATCAAGGCTGGTTTTTCATGCTTCTCCCCTTTGCTAAGGCAGGAACATTTTCCTCCACCCAATTTGAGCGAATCTCATTTCCTCGGGACACACCTCTCCTCACACCTCTCCTCTCAACTCAAACTTGTGGACTGCTCTCCCTTCCCACTTGGCACACTGCTGTTCACACCCATTTCCTGCCAGCTGTAGTATTTCCCCTCTTGCCCACTCCCTTGCCTTAACCACTCTCTCAGCTGTGAACTCTCATCTTCACACCAGAAAGGAGGCTCTCTAGTGCTCCTGGACCCAGGCACATTCAGATCAAGGTGGATGACATTCAGTGGTCCTTTTCCACCCCTCCATCCTCCACCAAATCCCAGCAGCTGACTCAACATCTGGGCTAGTAAGACTGCCCAGGTCCTACATCTTCACAGGATGCAGGAAGAGGCTCACAATGGACCAAACCTGGTCCATTGACTCTGTCTTAGAACTGACCAGCTGTCTTGGTCCTTTCTCTTATCGCCTAACTCAGTTATCCTGCTGACAAAGGGAGCCTCCCTCATTCTCTCCTCTTCATGAACTTCATCCAACATCTGATGCTCTATCTCCAGAGCAACCCCAGCCTCCAGACTCCCACCTACCTCAGTAGACTTAAAGTTATTTGATACCCACACTAATTAGTCTCCCTCAATTGTGTTTATTTATTTAACATTTATTTTTTGTGTTCTGAAATTTTCACTTGTTTTATTATTGTCTTACAATTTTACATATTTATTTGTCTATATTGGGGTCTTACTGTGTCGTCTTTGCCAACATTATCTGATTTAAACCTCATAACTCTAGTCAGAATGTATTGCTGTTTCTATTTTTCCTATGAAGAAATTGAGTCTTAAAGAGATTGGTAACTTACTCACAGTCACATATCTTGAAATACAATGGTCTTTCCAAACTTGAACTAAAAATCCACCTCTTATAGAAGAAGACTTTCCCAATTAATACTTGAATCTTTGACTCATATGCTCAGTTTACGCAGCAGATTTATAGACATCCAGGCTAGTGTTCATCTACTCTGTCTCAATACTAAAGACCCTCAAGGATAAGTACCTTTTTAAAAAGAAAATTATGTTGACTCTTCATAGGATAGAGAACAGGTGTCACAGACAGGACAGAGAACAGATGACATAGAAAATGGTGCTGACTGACTCACCCTACCTTCATGCACCCTCAGCATGAGTTGAGAGGCAGCATGATACACTCCGTAGATTGGGATGAACCTTCCAGGTGCCTTCTCTGATCTGTGATTCAAGCTTCATTATTAAGTGGGCACAGTAATGCTCAGATCCCTGTCACCTCAGAGTGACAGAGGATACCCCACCAGAACAACACCCACCGCTGTTGACTCATCACGGTTTGTGTGAGAACAGTGCTTCATGGCTCATGCATAGGGACACTGTTGACCCTCGTCACAAAGCTTTACAGTAGGCAGGCATAAAGAAGAGCAGATGGAGTCTGTAACTGTGAAGTGTGTCCTCACTTCACTCGGTGAGAAAGGACAAGATTATTTATCAAGCCCAGGCTCCCTTGCTCTCTCACACCACATGACCACCTCCTGCAGGCTCCAGACAGAAGAGGCAGGCACACAAATTTCAGACGTTCTATTTCTCAGGCCGGTGAGATGGCTCAGCAGGGAAAGGTGCTTGCTGCCCACCTGACCAACTCTAGTTCAATCCCTGGGCCCACATGGTGGAAGAAGAGAACCAACACTAGAAAGTTGCCCTCTGACTTTCACATGTATGACCCTTGCCTGACACACACACACACATCTCCTGATCTACACACACACACACACACACACACACACATCCTGTTGTACACACATCCCCTGATCTACACACACACACACACACACACACACACACACACACACACACACACTGATCTACACATATAAATAATAAACATAATAAATAAATGTAATTTAAATTTTTTTGCATCTCTATTTCTAAAGACAGGCACTCATTTTCACATTCCCTAACTAAATACCTTTCTTTGAGAAGCCCAGACTATCTGTCAGCCTAATGCCACTTGATGGAAATCACATTATTCCTCAGGCCCTAAATGATTTTGTATCAAATGTGTGTTTCCATTTCCCTTATTTTCCTTGGGTCACAGGAATTACACAGACACTAGATGATGCCTGAGGGCATCAGTGATCTATAATAATTCAAATACGCAATGATAAGGTCTAATTTTAGACTGTTCCAGATCGGGAACATTCTAGGAGCCTGAAGTACTTCCAGTCTGGTTTCTGGGTCCATAGCTTCTTGTTAATTAGCAAGGTTGGCTTAAAGGTCACCCACAGCAGTCACCCTCATCTCTGGAATGGTTGAAGGATAGAAGTCGTAGAAATAATTCAAACTATAGTCTTCATTTTACCTAACAAAGCTCTATAGGTCTTTGGCTGGTCCTTAACAATGGGTCTCATTTGTTGACCCCACCAGAGACAAAGAAAACCTGATTCTTAATTGTAAAATGAGTGAATGAGTTTTGGTTCCCTGCGAAGGGGCAGGCAGGCTATTTACAACAAAATATCATCTTCTCCTTCACATTTGTCACTAGCATTCTATTTCTGGTCTTCATGATCTTTGTAAAAAGGTTTCTTCATGGACCCAAGGACAGCAACGACTTCTGTGTACAGCTACAACCACAAACCAGACAATAAGGCTAGAAGCATCTGCATTCACATAGAGACCCCTAATATAAATGAACTCCTTGCATCTAGAGACTGTCCCGAGCAGGAGTAGACAGTGACAAGGAAGCGGTGATCCATTTTAATGCCATAATGAGCTGACCAAGATAGCCCCCCTGGGGAGCACCAGCCTTGGACAGTGATTCATTTAATGTGTGGGGTTCAGCTCCCATGGTGTTCTCAGAATGATGCACTAGGGAGTGAGAAAATGAAAATGGAAGCCCTCACAATCTCTACCTTCACAGATGTCATCATGTGATCAAGAAAGAAAAGGGGAAAAGCATACTGGTGTACATTCTAAAACATCATCGTGTTATTCCCAAATCATGTGGGAGCACAGAAGCAAGAGCAATCCACTTCCCTGGGGTTGGCTGGTAGAAGGGTCAAATGGTATTTTGGAGAAGAGGTTTCCAGAGTTTCACATGGAAACATGAATATAAACTGACTTCTGGAATAGGAGAATGAGGAAGAAGGGTAATCCAAACACAAGAAACCAGTGCACAGGAACAATTGTAAGCATTCATACATGGGCATAATGTGATCTTTGGGAAGGTTTTGTAGAGGTGAAGCACAGGGCCAGCTTTGCATTTTAGAAAGGGGATTCTGATGGGAGCATGGGAAATGAAGCAGGAAGAAGCATCCACAGCAGGGGTACCCACTTAGAAACTACTTAAACACGGAGAAAATAAGACAGCTTGGTAAGAACAAATGCCACAGAGGTAAAATAATGGAGTCTGTTTTGTGTGGATGCTGGGTTTGTAATTCTATTATCAAAATGAACTTAGTGGGTTCATATTTTGAGATGGCAAATACATTATCTTCCACACTCTGATGTCAGTTATTCCCAAGCCTGGAGAGGTTACCAGAAAAATTATCTAATGATGATGTTTTGGAGAGTAGTGATTTGAAGATACTGAAACAAGAAAGAAAGCAAAGAAAGGGAGCACTTCCGAGCACAGCACATTCCCGCAGCCTGCAAATTATAGGTAGGAACAAAGTTGCCTATGGGCAGGAGGCTGAGGACACCAAGAGGGCAGAAGAACCATCAGAAAAGTTGTGATGGCATAACCATCTCCAGAGCATTGCCTTCAGCACATAAACACTGAAAAACACAAAGATTAAAAACCTATCTTTTCGTGCTTTAATCTCTGAGTGTGTGTGTGTGCACTTGAGCATGCAAGTGCATGGGTCTGTGTGTGCACATCTGAGGGCCAGAGGCCAACATTGGGTGTCTTCCCCATCCCTTTCCGCCTGATTTTTGAGACAGGGTCTCTCATTCAACCTGGAGCACACCAATTAGGTTAGGCTAGCTGGCCACTGAGCCCCAGGGATTTGACTGTCTCTGCTTCTATACCCCAAC
>CABHPH010157870.1:0-20160 GCA_902168325.1 Peromyscus nudipes
GATGTCAAGGTTGATTTATTATTTAACATGCATTCAGTCTTCCCAGAATCATGTGTGGTATGGTCCGGCCTTTCTGCAGGGGATGAAGTGATCTCTTTATTGGAAGCAGGTGGTCGTGAGCCTTTGCGGGGTTGGTTGTGACGTTTTGGTTGTTAAAGAATGCTGATGAATTGTCTTCCACAGGGGTGGTGCAGTTGACACTCTCACCGACAGTGCGGGTGCCTGTTTACACTCGCGCTTCCCACACTTGGTTACAAAACCCTGAGGTGGCCATTCATATAAGAGGAGGCAATTTCTGTGTGATTTCTGTTTGATGTTTTTTGTTTGTTGGTTTTTGCTTTTGTTTCATGAGACATGGTCTCTCTGTGTATCCTTGGCTGTCCTGGAGCTTGCTATGTGGACCGACCATCCTGGCCTTAAACTTACATAGATTCTCCTGCCTCTGCCTCCTGAGCACCAAGATCAAAGACATGCAACACCACCCTAAACTTGCTTGCTTTTTTCTTTCTTTTTTTGGGTATTAAATTAAATTAAATTAATATTTTTTGACGTAGCATTTCCAGACAGGTGTACTGGTGTGCACCTATGCTCAGGAGGTAGAAGTCATACGATCTGGAGTGTAAGGTCATTGCTAGCTGTGTAGAAAGTTCAAGAACAGCCTGGGCTACATGAGACCTGTCTTGAGCAACCAGCCAACCAAGCAAACAAATAAAAGAAGGGAAAGCATATTGTTATTCAGTTCAGGCTGACCATGAACTCAACACTTATCCTAGGCTAGCCCCAAACTCGCAATCCTCCTGCCTCAGTCTCCTGAGTGCTGGCTTCTGTTTGCCTTGAGACACGGGTCTGTCTCTCTGTGTTGTGGTCTCCATTAAGACCCCCGTTCTGTAAAGTACCACACTGGGCTCATCACTGGTTTCAGGGTCCTCTCTTGTAAGGCTAGTTTCCACTTACATTTTCCCTTTTAAACCCTGCCTGGATGATTTCTCCTTGAACCGTCTGTCTGGGTGCCATAGAGAGAATCACAATGGGATTTCATTTGTGGTTGTGTGGTGGGCAGAGCTTATGATCAAGTGCCACTGATGAGGTAATCCAGGTCTAGGGTGAGAAGAGACTGGTCCAGGGCTGCACACCCCCTCACCCGCTGGCCAGCAGAATCCAGTGGCTGCTGACTGAGTACTTACTTGCTATGATCTGTCCAAACAGTGTGGCCTGGGCCAGCCAGGGAGCTGGGTGGAGTCTGTCCCAGGTCACGGTGTACCTCAGGGAACCCTGGCTTAGCTCTCTGGAGGGGAGGCTCCTCCAGGAAAGGTTCCTCAGAGATGAGAGCCACAAAAAGGGACGGCAACAGACCTGCAGAGACTTTTGCAGCCTTTCTTTGCCTGGTACACCTGGCGGCGACCCTCCCCTGCCCTTCTTTGACCGCTTTTTTTCTATGACAGACAAGGGGATGTGGCCCTGCCCCCTTATTACCAGCCGGAGGAGGACGATGAGATGCCCTTTATCTGCTCCCTGTCGGGCGACAATGGCATCATGGGCTGCCACGAGATCCCCCCGCTGAAGGAGCAGGGCCGAGAATGCTGCCTGTCCAAAGACGACGTGTACGACTTTGGGACGGGGCGCCAAGACCTCAACACCAGTGGCCTCTGCGTCAACTGGAACCGCTATTACAACGTCTGCCGCACGGGCAACGCCAACCCTCACAAGGGCGCCATCAACTTCGACAACATCGGCTATGCCTGGATTGTGATCTTCCAGGTGAGAGCATGCAGGCCCAGGACTGGTCGGCCAGAAGCGGGTGGCATGGCTGGCAACCTCACTCAGCAGGTCAAGTCTTGAGCTGGACTTGGTCACCCACTCCTTGAGATCTGTCCAACATGCTGGCTGCTATAGGCTCCATCCTGCTCACTTTGCAGGTCGGAAACCCAAGGTTCGAAGGAAGAAAAAACACGCCTGTTGGGCAAGGAGTCTGTGTGGGGCTAAATAGCACATCAAGATTTCGATCCACTTGGGCTCCCCTCAAAGCCTTTGCTCCTTACAGATGCCCAGGTGGGCTGAGTCAGAGCAGGGAGTTCTGTTCACAGAGGGCAGGGGCAGGGTCAGGGTCAGGGCATGGCTCTATTGGAAGCGAGGCCCCACTGTGGTAAGGAAGGTCATTCCTAGAGGAGTGACAGCTGGGGTCAGGCCGGGGTAGAGCCTGACTGACTGGCTTGTGTAGAAAATGCTTTCATCCTGTGACCATTGTGCCCATGAAACCTTGTGCAGCCCATGTGGCTCCTGTACAAACTCCATCTCTACACTCTTGAGGAGACCAGGCAGGGTTCGTTCCGGAAACTGGGTCTGTAGGACACTGGGGGTCTTGCCTGGCCTGTCTGTGCCTCAGTTTTCTCCTCTTCACACTGAGTGTGCTCTTTATATTGGGGGTACTGTACTAGCAGACTCCTTGGTTGCCAGGCAATAAGCCAGGGCTGTGAGCAGGGAAGTCACCCCTGTGCAGTGAGACTCTGCTGTCCTCAGAAGGAAGAAGGGAAGGAGGGGCAGAGGAGGGCAGGGGCCCCCACTCTACTCTGGGAAGGGCTGTATCAGAGATCCAGAGCTGGGAGGCAGCTGAACTCAGGCCCAACCACTGTGTTTGGGTCTCTTGGTTGGTCAGCCCCAGAGGGTGGAGGCTGCTCAGGAAAGGTGAGGCGGAGCTAGGGAGGCCCCAGTGCTCAGCCCCAGTCTTTCCCCAGGTGGCTCCTAGGCTCTGGATGGCATTGTGGGGAGCAAGGAAGGGGCCGGTGAGCTGACTCACACCTCCGCTCTTCCGGGGCCTCTGTCATCCATGTACTGAAGTAGTTAGTGAGCGCAAGTCCAAGGCTTTCTGCTTCCCCAGCTTGGGTGCCCACCCCCCAGTGGTGGGCCTTTGAGGAAGAGAGGACAGGACTCCCTGCTCCCCTCCTGCCTGGCAGTGTGATGTTGTGACATCAGCGTCTCTTTGAACCTTGGTTTCCTTACCCATGCTGCCCCCTACCCCAGCCTCTGTTGGGGTGTGTCTTGAGTCCTGGTGCACAGGAGGGCCCAGTGTCTTAGACCCGGCCCTGTCCTCACGCCTGCTGCAGGTGATCACTCTGGAAGGCTGGGTGGAGATCATGTACTACGTGATGGATGCACATTCTTTCTACAACTTCATCTACTTCATCCTGCTCATCATAGTAAGTATCAGGGCAAGTTCAGGACCATGGACCATGGCACTCAGTCCAGATGGGGAGGGAGGGGAAGGGAACCTCTTGGGTTAGGGGAGCCTAGCAAGATAGGAGGCAGCCAGAGGAGTGGGCAATCCATCTCCAAGGAGGGGATGTTTTAAATGCAGTCTACCAGCCAGTGATTGAAGGGGCTCATCAGGGCTGTGGCTGGGAGCATCCATCACAGCCCCTTGCCTTCACTTCTCATCTCCGCCCGAATCTCCAGGAATACATTCTTTCATGGCCTTAGCTGGGGGTATAGTTCCAGAATGGAGCTTGCTAGGGGTTCCATCTGGTCCCCATCTTTCCTGTGGGGACAAGATACTTTGACTGGCTGCATGGGGCTTGTTCTTGGGCAAGACATAGGGTAGGAGATTGGCCTTGGTGGTGGCCTGGTGGAGCTCTGGGAAAGTCTTTGAACTCTGGATTCTCTGCAGCTCTGTCTGTGGTCAGGTGATGGAGGCAGGGGTCTATCCACCCTTATAGGCCAGCATTTCTTGTCCCCACTTTCCAGTGTCCACTTTGTCCTGGCTGCCTGTGGCTTCTGCCTCAGCATAATCCATGGAGGTCAGGCCTCTGGGAGAGCTGTGTTCACTCCCCAGCATGAAGGCTGGGTTCTCTAGCTTCCTGGTGGTGAGTGAAGGCAAGCTTGACTCCCGTGAGTAACACCCTGACCGAGGAGTCAGGACAGGCTGGCTGCTGGCCTGAGACACACCTGCTGTGATGTAGCTTCAGTGATTTCCCAGGGAGCCTGGGGCCTTGGATTGAGGAGAAACCCTGGGGAAAAAAAAGAAGGGCCCAGATTTCATTCTGCATCACTGGCTATTCATCAACTTACTTTCAACAGAACATTCGGGAAAATGAGCTGAGTTCTGGGGACAGAGCAGGGATCCAGGCCCTGCCCCGCTCCAAGGAGCTCACAGTCTGGGAAAGAAGGGCTGGCAGGTGACAATGACATCCAGATCATTAAGTGTCATGATAGAAAGAAGCCCGTAGAGGCTGGAGAGGTCACATGGAGGAGGACAGGGATGTGGGTGACTTCCTGGAGGAAGACAGGAGACCATTTATTCACAGTGCGACTTGAGGCAGGCTCTTCATGGGTTCCATGAAGTGGGAGAGTGACAACACTGAGTTCCCAGGTGATGGGGAGGATTAGCAGGGATGCAACCCGGAGCCTGTATACCCTTGGTATACAGTTGGTATAAGTGGTCAGTAAATGTGCCCTGATGTTATTGGGGTCACTTGAGTCCCAAGTCCCCCTGTCTCAGGACAGAGGATGACATCAGCAGGCTGGTGGGGGTCTTCAGTCTTCTCATATAGCCCCCAGCACTCCTCTGGCTAGGAAAGTCCTGTACCCACTTTGCTCTAGTCCCCCAACTTTACATATGGGGAACAGGATGAGGGTTGCCTGGGTCATCCAGGGCAACCACTGCTGAGCAAAGACTAGGTAGGAGCCTGCCAGGGGTGACCGTACAGAGGGCAGAGTGTAATCTCTCTGGTTCCTGTGTCCCTAACCAATCCGGGGTAGGGCAGATCTTTGGGAAATGTTATAGATAAGATAATGGAGGCAGAGGACTGCTGGCCATCTTTTTGTCTAAGAGGCAGTCTGTTTCCCAGGGTCCTCCCCCTCCAAGCACACAGCCAAAGTCCAGGCCAGTGAGTAGGACTCAGGACCCTTTGACCTCAAGGAATGTGGCTTTCCTCTTGGCTTCAGCATCTCTGTCCTACGTGGGTGGGTAGTGAGGCCAGGCCTTGGTCCTGATGGGGCCTGGGCTTGGATGCAGTCCTAGCCTGACCTGGGAAGTCACCGAGGCTGTGCCTTCCCCTGCAAGGACTCAGTGATCTTTTCCTGTCCCATCTGTGTCTGTGTTTCTGTCTCTCTGGGCCCCTCCACCTTCCCTGGACCTCTGTCTGTC
Source organism: Peromyscus nudipes (assembly GCA_902168325.1). Classification (NCBI taxonomy): domain Eukaryota; kingdom Metazoa; phylum Chordata; class Mammalia; order Rodentia; family Cricetidae; genus Peromyscus; species Peromyscus nudipes. Next base: position 5,141 of record CABHPH010157870.1, read on the forward strand.
TATCTCCACCCCCAACTCTGCGTTTCCCATGTGTCCCCAATTCTGCTCTCTCTCTATCTCTTCCTCCCTCTCTCTGTCTTCCCTACCTCTCCTCCCTTCTCCTCTTCTTTCTCTTCTCTCTTCTCCCTCTCCCATTCTCCTTCCCTCCCCCCTGTCTTTGACTCTCTGTCCCCTGGCTGTCCCTGTCTTCTGTCCTCTCTTCTGTGTCTCTGGCCTGTCCCCTCCCCTCTCCCCCATTTCTCTGGCCTTCTTCCCTGTCCCCTGTTCCTCCTAACTCTTTCTCCATCTCTCTGCCCCCTTTTCCTGGGCCCTCCTGCTGGCTCTACCTCTCTCTCTCTACTTCCCTGGCCCCACTGTCCCCTCCGTCCCTGTTCCTGTCCTTTCCTCCTGTTGGTCACAGGTGGGCTCCTTCTTCATGATCAACCTGTGCCTCGTTGTCATAGCGACCCAGTTCTCGGAGACCAAGCAGCGGGAGCACCGGCTGATGCTGGAGCAGCGCCAGCGCTACCTGTCCTCTAGCACAGTGGCCAGTTACGCCGAGCCTGGCGACTGCTATGAGGAGATCTTCCAATATGTCTGTCACATCCTTCGCAAGGCCAAGCGCCGTGCCTTGGGCCTCTACCAGGCCCTGCAGAACCGGCGCCAGGCCACGGGCCCAGGGACACCGGCCCCTGCAAAGCCTGGGCCCCACACCAAGGAGCCCAGCCACTGCAGTAAGTGGCCTTGCCCCTGAAGCTCACGTGGCATTCCCTGGGGTCTCAGGATGGCAATATTGCAAGTGGGTCATGCCTGCCGGAACAAGAGGTGACGGTATCAGATGTGGGATCCCAGGGATTCATTCCAGCCTCTGGTGTTTCCCTTATGGCTTATCCAGGACTCATCTGCTCAGCTCTCTCCTTGCCCTAGTCCCTGTCCAGCCTGTGTGGGTTAGCCCTCTCCCTGGAGAAATCCTTCCAAGTTCTGTCGGCAAACATGGGTACCACTCCCTTGAACCTTAGTCTGTTTCTTTTAAGAACGAAGGGGACAGACTAAAAATAGTGTCTCCAGTTTTCAGAAGGGAAAACCAAGGCCCAAGAAGATGAGGGAGTCACTTAAGTGGCCTGGTATGTCAATGAAAGGCTCAATTAGATGGAGTGTCAGAGGTGCTGGACCTTGCCGAGTGTCTGTTTCTAGCTGCAAATACACACAACCCTAAGTGGAGGCTGCCCAGGCTACCAGGGGACCAGGTTTGGTCTACTCTCTCCCATTTGGTGCTGAGAAGTTGATGGGCCCTGGGACTGTTCCTTGGAGCAGTTGTGGAGCATGGAGTGTCCTGTTCTCCTTATGAACTTGAACACCACGGGGCTACCCATCTCTTCTCCAGAGCAGGGCTCAAAGGGATCTGCTTGTTTGTGCCTGTGAGTGACAATTACTGCCTGAGGCCCTGCCTGGTGGACTCCATGTTCCCAGCTCTCTTACCCTGCCAGTTAGAGACAGGCAGAGACCGGACAGTTGCCCATGGTCCTAAGACACTAGCCATCTAGATGTGGTTCCAGGTGGCCTGTGGGCTGGCCTAGCAAGTGGAGAGGACAGCTGCGGTCTGGGCGAGGCTAGCTCTTACCTATCTAGGGGTGTGAGTATAAGGAGGGCTTCTTACTGTTCCCATCGCCCTCACCCTGGAACTCTGTGGAGGGAAGTTCTACACATTTTAGTCCCCCCCCACTCCTCGGGCCTTCATACCTTCTCCTTTTCCTGTGTCTCGTGGTGGTGTGGACGAGAAGAACTTTGGTACTCCGAGGCTGGAGTAGCATGGCTCAGGCATCTGGTTGCTTTGTAGTATTTGGAGGCCGGTGTGGAGAAGTCCAGGAATTCCTGCTTTTCTTCAAACCTTTTAGAGCTTTAAAAAAAATCTTATTCAAGCAAAATGTGTTTATGTTACTATAATATAGGAAAGCATAAAGAAGAAACCAGCCAGCTGTGGTGGCGCACGCCTTTAATCCCAGTACTTGGGAGGCTGAGGCAGGTGAAAATCTGAGTTTGAGGCCAGCCTGGTCCATGTAGTGAGTTCCAGGACAGTCAGGACTATGCAGAAAAAACAAACAAACAAACAAACAAACAAAATAAAAGAAATAAAAAAAAGTGAAAAGAAGAAACCCAACCAGCTAGAGGGAAGCCTCCTGACACCCCTTTGAGCTGGCTTCCAGATCCAAGGCCAGCCCAGGGGTTGAAAGCCTCAGACCCCATCCACTGTGATCTTTCCTGCCCCTGCACCCATCTGACCTGACTCTCGTATGGAGGGAAGTCCTGGGAACTCCCAGAGCAAGAGCCTGCCTCTGTCTGGGGCTATCCTCCTCCCTGAGAGCTTCACACAGATGGGCAAAGTAGGGGATGCCAAAGCCACCATAGCTTCCTCTGAGGGGTGTCCACTCTGCACTCAGACCTGCAGTCCCCAGATCCCCATAATTATGCCTGGGAAGGCCTGTTGAGTGACTGGCCTGAGGTCAAGGTCAAAGGTGACCAAGAGTTAGCATGGACTGAGGTGCCAGGTGCTGTGGTGAGCCTGTCACGTGTTTAATGAAGACAATCATCTTACAGCTTTGTCAGATGGGTGCTCCCATCCCCTGCTTCTGTGCAGGGACAAAGCCTGGATGGAGACACATTATTTTCCAAGAAGCACCAGGTCCACCAGGTGGGGTCCACTTGTTTCAGGCAGTGTCCCTTGGGGAAGGTGGGGACCTGGTTTGGACACTAATGCTGCCCTCTGTTTTTCAGAGCTGTGCCCACGACACAGTCCCCTGGACCCCACTCCCCACACTCTGGTGCAGCCCATCTCTGCTATTCTGGCCTCTGACCCCAGCAGCTGCCCACACTGCCAGCATGAGGCAGGCAGGCGGCCCTCAGGCCTGGGCAGCACGGACTCAGGCCAGGAAGGCTTGGGCTCCGGTGGCTCTGCTGAGGCCAATGGGGACGGACCCCAGAGCAGTGAAGATGGGGCCTCCTCCGGCTTGGGGAAGGAGGAGGAACAGGAGGATGGTGCAGCCCGACTGTGTGGCGACGTGTGGAGAGAGACACGAGCCAAGCTGCGAGGCATCGTAGACAGCAAGTACTTCAACAGAGGCATCATGATGGCCATCCTGGTCAACACTGTCAGCATGGGCATCGAGCACCATGAACAGGCCAGCAAGGGCACGGGGTTTGGGCGGGGGGGGGGGGGGGGGGGAGAAGCAGGCCAGTGTGGAGCATTGGGTTCAGGTTGGGCAGAGGGGGAAGGGCACACCCAATCCAGGCTGAGCCCACCCCCACGTCTATCTCCTTGACCCTGGCTAGAGTAGCGTAACCCTTCCATGTGGCTTCAAAGCCTTGCCCAAGGTAACACTCGGGGGCAGATGCTCTTGGGTGTCTGCAGAATGAATGGATGATGAGTGTGGCTCAGGACAGGACTTCATGAGGTTGGGACTCAACTCAGGGGCTACCCACTTCTTTTCCTCCTAAGCTGCCCAGAAGTCTGCACTCTATAGGGCATTCCTGGGCTAACAGCCTGTCTAATCCTGGCTCCATTTGGAGTAACCCTATTTCCTGGCTCCTGTCCACTAACCCTTTTTGGAGGGTGTGGCTTCCTTGGCCTGCTCCTCAGCCTGGTAGGGCACCCCCACTTGCCAGATGGCTATGCCAGGCCCACTGACTTGAGGTCCCTCAGATAGCCAGCAACCTGGCTTGAACCCATCAGGTCCCTCAGACAGCCAGCAACCTGGCTTGAACCCACCTACTCTGGCGAGATTGACACCCCAGCAGGAACTGGATTCTGAGTCCCCTTGGCTATGGTGTCACCGGCATTCTGCAAACCCCTTCTCTGTGCCTAGAGGGGGCCACGCTCTTCATTTCCCTGCTCATTAGCTCACCATGCACAGGCTTCATTCAATTTAGTTAAATGTGGCCCCTGGGGCTACCACCGACGCTCTGTTGGTACTGCCAGTTTGCCAGCTATTCTGACTTAATTAAAAAGATCTTTGGGGAGGGCTGCGGGGTGAGATCTCTGCAGGGGGAAGCTGGTGAGAGGAGAGGACTATACTTTGCCTCAGGGCCCCGGCCTGTCAGAATGCAGAGACCCAGCTGGGTTTACAGTCTTGAGGAAGGTGCTGTGGGAAGAGCTGCTATTGGGTGCCTGGCTCTGGTGTCTACACCCTGCTATACCAGAGTCGGAGCTGTGTCTGGCTTGCTGGAGCCAGTTGGTGAGAGCCAATTTTCTCACACTTGGGAATTTAGCAAGCAGTTGTTAAATAGTAGCTGGTTTGAAATGGGTTATGGAGAAAGAATTTACACCATGGAAAGTGGCAGATGCTACAAGCCAAGGCTGTTTCTCACTGGAGGGTTTGTTTGGACCCCACTGGTCTTTGCCTTCTTGAAGGTCTCCAAGACAACAGCCAAGGCAGCTCTTCCTTTCACTTCCAGCCTGACCTCGGGCCAGTCATGGTTCCTGCATGAGTCTGCTCAGGGTCTTTTCTGGCTCATCTCTTGTCCCTGCCATAGCCCACTTGAGCAGGCTTCCTTTCTTTAAAATATTGTTTTGAGCTGGGCACGATGGTGCTTGCCTTTAATCCCAGTACTCGAGAGGCAGAGGCAGGTGGATCCCTGAATTTGAGGCCATCTTGGTCTAAAGAGCTTGTTCGTGGACCACCAGGGCTACTCAGCAACCTTGCCCCGGAAACACAACCACATACATCTTTACCCATTGAGCTGACACCTCACTGGGCCCCTTGAGCAAACTTTCTAACTCTGCTGGGGCTTCTTCCATCAGCACAGCAGAAGTCACGTGGTGCCGCAGTCGCCTCCTACCCAGAGTCCCCACCTGGCTGAAAGTCGCTCCTGGCCAGTGTAGGGTCTACCCTGATCTCCCCATCTGCAACCTCAACTGAGAGATGTCTCCTTCCAAGGCATATCACTTACTGGAAACTTAGTAAGCTCCAGGCCTAGAGAGAGCAGGGTGTCCCTGAGTCCTCACAAATATTTTCCAAACGGGTGTCACAGCTTCCTGTTTTCACATTTGGAAGGCCACTGCTTGGGGGCCATATCCTTCATTTGTTGTCTGGATTCTGGACCCTGGTTCTTCTGCTGATAGACCGGGTGGCCCTGGGAAAGTCAATTGCTTACCTAGCTAGTGTCTCTATCTACAGATAAGTCAGACAATCCCCCCACCCCATCCCCAACACACACACACACACACACACACACACACACACACACACACACACACACACACACACGGTGGTCGGGAAGGGCAAATGTGTGGATTCTGGTTGTCTAGTAGGCATCATTACTAGCAGGTCTTTTGTCTGAGTCTTCTGCCCCCAGCCTGGGTGAGTTTACCATCCACTGTCTGGAGCCTCAAAAATTAATTAAAGAAGAAGCGAGGAGGAGGAGGAAGCATTTTTAAACCATTCTTTTTAAAGCAGTACCAAGTGGCAGCCATTGTTCAGCTGGGAGCTGTTCAGGGCCCGCCGGTATTTTTGTTCCTCGCCCTGGGCTCTCAGACATCTCTCTGCGGGAAACTGATCCGCCCCCAGGTTTATTTTGAGCATCCCCCACTGAGGTGGCACCCACAGTGAGAGGTGGCCCAGGCATGCAGATGTCATGCAAGGAAAAAGGGGAGAGTGTCACAGGTCCTTTCCCCTGCCCCCACTGGGCCCTGCACCCCACCCAGGCCTGCAGAGAACTCAGTGTACCACTTGCAAGGGGACAGGTGGTGAGGTCCTGGCTTGTCACCCCTGCCTCCCTAATTATAGGGAGCTCAGTACAGATGCTCACGGCCTTTAGCATGACCACTGCTGCTCAAATAATGTAATGGAGGGCCATCACCATGAACACTTTGCTGGTTCAGGCTCCATATGTCTGCGAATATTCCTTGTAGGGCTTGGCCTGGAAGGAAGTCCCAGGTAAAAGGATGTCAGCCAGTCATGGACCTGCATGTGTCTGATGAAGAGAGAGATAATGCCCAACGAGGGCGAGGTGTGTCTTGATGGAAGAGCACTTGCCTAGCATGTCCTAGGTTCAATTCCCAGCACCAAAAAACAAACAAACAAACAAACAAAACAAAAACAAAAACCCAAACAAACAAACAAACAAACAAACAAAAGAGTCCCCAGGAATCCTGGGAGATTTGAGAAGCCTACACCCCTTGGGTAGTCTCTGGTTGAGTTGTGGGACCGTAAGGAGAGTCAGGTCAACTTGGCTGCCAGGTTTCATCTTCACAGAAGCCCTGGAGGGCAAGCAGGGTATGCATCTCATCCTTACTGGGAAGATGCAGGCAGATGGGGAAACTGAGGAAGGTGAATAGGCTGCCCAGGTGACCTGACAGGCAGCGGGCAGGGCTGACTCCGGGGTGCAGAGTGCAGAGAGCATTTGTGAATGACCACAGCAGAGGTGGGGCACAGTCAGGAAGACACTCGGAGTAGTCCCTGTCTTAGTGTCCCCTGACTGGACCTGGGGCTCCTCTCGAGCTGGGGAGGGCCACCCTGAAGCTTCATCTTGGCCTCGGTGAAGGCTGGTCAAAGTGGAGAGTGAAAAGCAGAGGCTTGTGTGGAATGGGCACCATGAAGGGGTCCCCACTCTAGGATGTAGGATCATTTTGGTTCAGACCTTCCCAGTAGTGGGTGACTCAGAGCTCATTGGGTACCTCCTGTCAAGTAACCCAGGCTTAGGGTGACTCTGGGAGGAGGATTATGGGATGCTTTAGTGCCTCATGAGAGAAAGAGGCACTAACGTGGGTCACAGCCAAGGAGGGCTTCCTGGAAGAGATGGCACTAAGGATGGATTTTGGAGGATGACCACAAATCATCAGTCAGAAAGACAGGTACAAAGGAGGGGTGGGACCCAGAGCTTTCAAGAAGGTGTGTGCAAAGGGTGTGGTGGACAGCCCATGGACAAGCAGGGCTGCTTATCCACAGAGGGCCTCAAGGACGCTTCTATCCTCGGTGCAGTGGGGAGCCAGGGAGGGCTTTAAGCAGGGGAATAGTGTCTGCTGAACAAACGTCTTCTAAAATGTGTCCCGGTGATGGCACCTGGTTCACAGCAGAGGGAGGAGACACAACTCCAGAGCGGACTCCATCTTGGCCTGGTCGTGACCCCGACTCTCACCCTGACCATTCACTTCTGTCTGAGCCACGCGCTTCCTAACTATTCAATGGGGACAGCGTAGACAAGACTGAAGCTTAGATGATCAGCGCATAGAAAGTGCTTCGCACACCCACCCTAGGGAGAAACTTAGCGGATACCGGCTGCCGTTGTCACCACAGTGCCAGGCTGGGCTTGAGGGGTTCATGGACTAGGTCAAAGACCCTTGCGTGCCCTTTCATCTACCCCTGCAGAGGTGGCCAGAAGCTGGGCAGCCTGGGGCCACTACGCCCAGCATCGGGCCAGGATGAGCCCCTGTACCTTCGAGATGTAAGCTGGTGTTTTCTGACCTGGACCGACCACCTGCTCTTTCACAGGGTGCATGTTAGGCCTTCCTGTTAGACTTCTCACTGTCTGTTGTTCTGTCTGTCTGTCTTTCGGTCTGTCTGTGATGTTTGTGTTGCCTCTCCCTTCCTGGCGTGTCTCTGACTTCTACCATGTCACTGTGTTTCAATCTGTCTCCCTTCCCCCGCCCCTAAGATAGGATCTCATGTAGCCTAGGCTGGCCTTGAATGCAATAGGTAGTCGACAATGACCTTGAAATTCTGATCCTCCTGCCGCCAAACTCTGGCGTGCTAAGATTACAGGTGTGTGCTGCCCTGTCAAGTTAATGGGTGTGGCGCTTGCACTTTGGACCTCGTGCGTGTTAGACAAGCACTCCACCGACTGAGCCACATCCCAAGACCATCTTCTTTATGTCAAAGGCAGAGGCAGAAGCCCTGTCTAAGTCAGGGCTTTCGTCTCTGCTTTTTGCTCACCACGTCCCTACCTGTCTGTCCATCCACCTGGCTTCCATTTCTGCATCTCTACCTCGTCCCTTCCATCCCCCACTTGGCCTCTCACTTGTGGTGTCTATATTCATCTGTCTGCCTCTCTCCAGCCTGCCTCTCTCCCAGAAAAAAAATGCTCTTGGGAGAGATGGATGGTCCATTAGAGGAAGATTAACAGGTGTGCGCTGCCTGGAGAAACAGCTGTTGCGGGGGAGGGGGAGGCGAGTTAGTGACCTTTCTGAAGCGCTGTGGCTCCAGCACGGTTGGAGGGAACGTGTACACATTGTATGCGGCTAAGAGCCAGCGGATGGCCATTACAGAGCTGTCAGCAGCCACCCTTCTCATGGCCGAAGATTTGGCTTGGGTGGGCTGGGTGAGCAGCATCAGAATCCCTCCCACCTACACCCTTCCCAGGGTCCTTCTCCCCTTGCATTTTGTGAGTCAAATGTAATTATGGATGGAAATGGGTCCCTCTCCTTTTATCTGGGCTTGAGAGGAACTGGCAGTTTTATTGGATTTCCTGGGCACTAGATGGGAGGCTGGTGGCTGCATAATTTTTTTCTTTCTTCTTGTAAGCCATGTGGAATCAAAGTTGGACCCCTGGGGTTCCCTGCTGCTCGGTGGAAGGGCTGAGCTTGGAGTCAGGGTGCTGGCAGGCAGAAGATGGCTTGCTGTCGTGGCACTTGTCTGCTGCCCAGCCCTTGCCCTGGCTGGGCCTTTGGCTTGGTGACCCTTCTCTGCTCCCCTGTGTCACCAGCTCTCTTTTACTTTCTGCAGGAGGCTGCCTGGCTCCCCAGCACTGTCCCCCAAGCCATACTTAGCTTTGCCAGTGTGGATGGGTACCAGCTTGCTTTGTTTTAGGGTGATCTGTGGGACTCTGTCACCGACAGTGGGCATCCCCCTACCCGCTGCAGGAACATAGGCCCAGCACAGTGCGGGCTCTTGGAAGATGTATGTGATACACCCAGGAATGAACGGATGAATGAATTAGTGAATGGGCTGGTTCAGGCAGGGTGACTGTGGGCTGCAATGGAATCTACTATTCTTGCTGGGTGGTTCTGTGCAGTTGGTCCCCATCACCCAGCCGGTTTCCTTAGTTATCAAATGGAAAGATCAATGATGGCCTATTAGGCTTTGCGGTTCAATGAGGGTGGAATAAGTGGCCATTCTTCTTCTAGGATTCAGGCAGGAGCCATGGGTGTCCCCTTGAGCATAAGCTAGGCCCTTCACTGTGGAGAGGAAAGCCTCCTTGCCTGGCCCTTACCCAGAGGCTGTGAGTCCATGAGGCTGTGTACTCTATACCCTGCTTGTGGTTAAGGGGAGGGAGGCTCAGAGGCAGGGGGCCATGCCTGGAACTATCTTCTTTATCCCCATGGCGCCATTTGTTTGAAAGCAGGGTCCTCAGTGGTTCCATTCCAAGCTGCCTCTTAAAACCCTGAGAGAAAGAAGTCCAGGGGTAGAGGGAGGCCTTGGCTGAAGAATGGGGGTCCGGTGTCACCAGCTAGTGACTCTGGACACTTCCCTTGCTCTTCTTGCTGTTCCCTGAGAGCCACTGTGGAGGTGACCCGTGCCTAGGGCTGTGCCTGGCATGCGGTAGGTGCCCTGTCTTTGACTTCCACTTCCTGGCAGCGTGTGAGAGGCGGACCCGTCTGTAACATGGGTAGTGTAATGCCTCCCAGTGCGCAGTACCAGCACCACTTGTGGGCTGCCTCACTCCTTAGTAGATACTCCCCGCCCCCAATAGATCCAAAGGTAGCACAGCTAAGAAGCCCTACAGACTACGGTGCAGCAACAGGGACCCACCAGGGTCACACGTTCTCCACCCCCACCCCACAGCCCGAGGAGCTGACGAACATTCTGGAGATCTGTAATGTTGTCTTTACCAGCATGTTTGCCCTGGAGATGATCCTGAAGCTGGCTGCCTTCGGGCTCTTCGACTACCTGCGGAACCCTTACAACATCTTTGACAGCATCATTGTTATTATCAGGTAAGCACACTGCCACCCCGCCACCCCACCACCCCTCCACCCCGCAGCTGAGGAGCAGGAGGGAGAGCCCCAACCCCTAACAGCACAGGGAGTCTCGGGATGGCAAAGGAAACCATTACTGACAGGCGGTTATCCAAATACCGAACGAACCGGGTAATTTAGTAGTACCTGCTTCTGCCTTAATGCGCTCAATAGTGAGGTAGCACTGAGTCTGAGGCTACCGGAGTTCCGAACAGGGGTTGGAAACACACAGGAATAGCTATATCAATGATTACGCAACCTGAAGATATCAGCTATTTTGATTGCCCATGAAGTCATAGCTATGGCTGATTCTCTGGTTTGTTGTTTACATTCCTAATAAAAAAAAAAGCATGCAACCTCAAAAAGAGGGCAGGACAGTGACATTCAGAGACTTGTGAGGCTTCAGACAAAGACTGCTGCCTCCTCTCTGTCTTTCTTTACGTGTGTGCGTGGGCATGTGTGCATGCGCACATGTGTGTAGGTCAGAGGACAACTTGGCAGGAGTCACTTCTCTCCTACTCTGTGGGTCCTGAGGATTGAACTCAGGTCCTCAGGCTCGGATGCAAGCTTCTCGGCCTGCTGGGCCATCTCACCAACTCTAGAGCCACAGGCTTGTTCTTAATGCAGGATCTGTGGGCTCCTGGCTAGGAAACCCTGATTTAAGGGATGCTGTGGAGTTGTACCCAACACCATTTGTTAGATGGATGGATGGATGATGTAAGCTGTTGCCCTGTTCTCCTTGCCCTGTCTGCCTCTTCCATCTTCTCATCCTCTTGGCCTCCCACTGACCCCTTCTGCCTCCGCCAACACTGGCTGTAGCATCTGGGAAATCGTGGGGCAGGCGGACGGAGGCCTGTCGGTGCTGCGCACCTTCCGGCTGCTGCGGGTGCTGAAGCTGGTGCGCTTCATGCCGGCGCTGCGGCGCCAGCTCGTGGTGCTCATGAAGACCATGGACAATGTGGCCACCTTCTGCATGCTGCTCATGCTCTTCATCTTCATCTTCAGGTGAGCCCTGACCACCCAGGACTCAACAGCGGGGGCCTGATGGGGGCTGGGGGCGTGAGCCTGGGATGTGGTGGCTGATGGAAGTTTCTAGGGACAAAGCTGCCAGGATCTGGCTGTGAATCCTGGCACCACCACTCAACCCTGATCACTCTGGGCAGGTCCTTCCTTTGAGCCCCAGCATTCCCCTCTATTAACATGGACTTGAGATCTCCCTCTGTTCTGGTTCTGGTTGGTGTTGGGAGTTGCAGAGAGCTCAGTGTGCTAAGTCTCTTGAGCCATTTCCTTCCCTTCCACAGCATCCTTGGGATGCATATCTTCGGCTGCAAATTCAGCCTCCGCACGGACACTGGAGACACAGTCCCCGACAGGAAGAACTTTGACTCCTTACTGTGGGCCATTGTCACAGTGTTCCAGGTGAGTGACAGCTGAATGTTCATGGATTTCGAGTGTGTGTGTGTGTGTGTGGGGGGGGCTGGGGGAACGTCAGGATAGCAGGTCTGGGAGGGGCTGAGGCTGACAGCCTGGGCTTGGGAGGATCCCAGGGCTGAACTGTGTCCTTCTCAATAGATCCTCACTCAGGAGGACTGGAATGTCGTCCTCTACAATGGCATGGCCTCCACCACTCCATGGGCCTCCCTCTACTTCGTTGCCCTCATGACCTTCGGCAATTATGTACTCTTCAATCTCCTGGTGGCCATCCTGGTCGAGGGCTTCCAGGCTGAGGTAACTATAACCCTGGGCAGGTCACTGGGCAGGGGACGGGGAGCCTGGTGGGGGGGGGATAAGTACCAGCTCATAATTTTAGCAAGTGACATCCTCCCAAAGTAGAGCTGCCAACGAGGCGGCGAGCTTCCCATCCCAATCCTGGATACAAATGGGAGCTGCATGCAGGATTCCCACTTCTCCTCCAGGAGCTTTCTCTACCTCAGATTCTAAAGCCTCTAAGATCTGGCTTTCTTCCATTCTGTTAGACTTTGGGGAGTGCTGGAAGTCAGGAAGACTGGGTTTTGTGGCCGAAGTCCTCATTAACCTCTCAGGTCCCTGGTCTGAACCAGTTTCCCCATCTATACAAGGAGGGTGGAAGCAGCCATTGAGAAATCCCAAGGGCTGGGTGGGAAAAGGCAGAGCCGACCTGTTCCAATGTGAGCTGATCTCCTAGGGTGATGCTAATCGCTCCTACTCTGATGAGGACCAGAGTTCATCCAACATGGAGGAGTTTGACAAGCTCCCAGAGGGCCTGGACAACAGCGGGGGTAAGCTCACATCCACTTTCCACTCAGGGTCAGGAGTCTTATGTAGATTCCCAGGTGGACACAGGGCACAGTGGCTTCCCCATGAAGCCTAGGCTCAGGGACTACTTGTCTGTTTTTTATGATTCTACCCAAAAGAGATGCTTGGTTTCAGAAATGGACATTCACGGACATCCTGGGTTCCCCTAGAAAGCCCATCTGCTTCCTTTCCCACGTGGGGCCCCAGTGTCTTAGGACATGGCCCGAATTCTAGCCATGTCTGATAGCATTAGGTAGACTTTTCCAACCAAGCCCAGTGTTCCTGCCTGTGAGCATGGGAGTGAGGTTCTCCTGCTGGGTGGAGGTCTAGGTTGGCCCTAGAACAGAAGGAAGGGTTCATGAAGAGGTAAATAAGCAACCTCCTAGGGAGGACGGAGGAAGGCACGCAAAATAGGTAGCAACCGCCAGGATTTCCTGGCAGAGGATGTCTCCCCAGAAAGGCTCTCCATCTACAAACATCTACTTCTGATTGTCTCATGGCTTTCTCTGCTCTTCCATCTGTCTGTCTGTCTGCTCTCTTCATCTCACACCTCCAGATCTCAAGCTCTGCCCGATACCCATGACACCCAATGGACACCTGGACCCTAGTCTCCCCCTGGGTGGGCATCTGGGTCCTGCTGGTGCCATGGGCACTGCCCCCCGCCTCTCACTGCAGCCGGACCCGGTACTGGTGGCCTTAGACTCCCGCAAAAGCAGTGTCATGTCGCTGGGCAGGATGAGCTATGACCAACGTTCCTTGGTGAGTCCTGGGGATGCTATGATGGATGCTCCCCGCTGGAGGTGGAGGGCACTAAGCAACTGTGGCATGAAGTGCCCTGGCTAGGGTACCACGCTATCTAGTCTAAATAGGGTCTGTGTTTATGACAATTCTGGGTGCTGTGTGCCAGAACAGGTCTTGGTAGCTGGAATAAAAGTCGGTGGTCTGGTGGAGAGACCTAGGATTTCATCTTGGTAGCAGTGTATCGATTTAGGGGGTGAGGCCAACTGGAAGTTTGACCTGGCCTCTGCTGCCTCTGAGCTGTGTAAAAGCGACCAAATTATCACCTTTCTCTGAGCCTCGGTTTCCTTACCTGGAAAGCAGGCCCTTGTCTACTATATGCTTTGCTCAAAGAAGGAGGGGTTTAACCTGAGTCATACATTGGAGTAGGTGGGCTCACTCTAGCGTTGCTGGCAGGAGGTCCGGGCCTTGGTGCTAGATTGTGGTGTGGGTGGCTGCTGATCCAAGCCCGGGCCTCTCCGCAGTCCAGCTCCCGGAGCTCCTACTATGGACCCTGGGGCCGCAGCGGGACCTGGGCCAGCCGTCGCTCCAGCTGGAACAGCCTGAAGCACAAGCCACCCTCAGCTGAGCACGAGTCCCTGCTCTCGGGGGAGCGTGGTGGCAGCTGCGTCAGGGCCTGTGAAGGTGCCCTGGAGGAGGCGCCGCCCCGCCCAGCACCCCTGCATGCCCCACATGCCCACCACGTGCACCATGGACCCCACCTTGCGCACCGTCACCGCCACCACCGCCGGACGCTGTCCCTTGATACCAAGGACTCGGTGGACCTGGCAGAGCTAGTGCCCGTGGTGGGCGCCCACTCGCGGGCTGTTTGGAGGGCAGTGGGCCAGGCTCCGGGGCATGAGGACTGTAATGGTAGAATGCCCAACATTGCCAAAGATGTCTTCACCAAGATGGATGACCGCCGCGACCGTGGGGAGGATGAGGAGGAGATCGACTACGTGAGTAGGGACTGGACAGGACCCCTGAGAAGCTGGACTCTGAGAGCAGTCTGCAGGGCTGGAAGCGACAGATCCAAGGGACATGGCTTTGGGGAGTGCTGAAGTGGTGGGTGGGGCTGGAGGGCGGGGCTAGAACTGCCCACACCTGACCTACCCTGTTGCCAATCCTTCTTCGGTTGGAGGGTGGAGGAAGAGTTGAGAGTTCATCTCATGCCCCCCAGTTTGTTGGCTGGCAGAGTGGGAAGAGAGGGGTCACTCTGCGCAGCACCAACCCCGGCACCCGATTCCTTGCCTGGCTAGACCCTGTGTTTCCGCGTTCGCAAGATGATTGATGTCTACAAGCCTGACTGGTGCGAGGTCCGTGAGGATTGGTCGGTCTACCTCTTCTCCCCTGAGAACAAGTAAGTAGTGGCTGGCCGGAAGTGAGGGCCAGAGGAGGAGGGTGACATGCTGGGAGGGAGAATTCTTTACCAAGCTGGGCAGGGCACCTCCATAAGCCAGAGAGAGGAGGGTCTTCAAGGAAAGGGGAGGGTCCAGATGTCCTTCCTCGGCTTTCCTGAGCATATCTTTTGTTTTTAAGCCTTTCCTGAGCATCTCTTTTGTTTTTGAGCCAGCCTCATATTGGGCACAAGCCTAGGCAGATCCACAAGCAGCCTGAAAGCTCATTTGGAGCCCTTCCCATCAGGGGCCTTTGTGTTGGGTGTTGGAGGCAGATAAAATGTTGGCACCTATTGAATAGCTACAGGAAGGGAGAGGGATCCCTTCCTCTAACCCATTCTGGTCCCTGAGTGTGTGTATTGGTCCTCTATCTTCCTTCTGGTCAGAGTGGGAGGCAAACTGACTTGACTTCCACTTAGGTTCCGGATCCTGTGTCAGACTATCATTGCTCACAAGCTCTTCGACTACGTGGTCTTGGCCTTCATCTTCCTCAACTGCATCACCATCGCTCTGGAGAGGCCCCAGATTGAAGCTGGTAGCACTGTGAGTGGCTGTGGCCCTGGGGCCAGGCAGAGGGTCACAACACTGGTGATGGCCAAGGTGGGGGGAGCCCAGGAAGAGCTCAGCTAAGCCAGAGATTTAGCGTG
>CABHPH010157870.1:20260-38189 GCA_902168325.1 Peromyscus nudipes
GAGAGAGAGAGAGAGAGAGAGAGAGAGAGAGAGAGAGAGACAGGGAGCTTGCCTGTGTGGGAGTGGAAGGCCACTAGATCTGAGAAGTGGTAGCCATAGCGGCTGCTCCTGGCTGGAGACTGACTAGGCACCTGGGCAGTTGTGGAAAACTTGGACTCACGACTCCCCCCACCCTTTCAGGAACGCATCTTCCTCACGGTGTCTAACTACATCTTCACAGCCATCTTCGTGGGCGAAATGACGCTGAAGGTTGTTCTGGGCTTCACCACCATCCTTCCCACCCCTACCTGGAGCCTCTGGCCTAGGCCTCACCTCCCCTGCTGGCCTGGTCCTTAGCAACATTTCGCAGGCCCCAGAGGTCCACTCCTGTTGGGCTCTAGACCCTGGGTGGAGCTTCTGGGATGAGAGGGGATCAGTGTCTCCCTCTTCTCCAATCATCAAACCCAGCTAGAAAGGCACGTTTAGGTAGAAGCATTACTCTGGGACGCTTCCCAGTGTGGGTGGCTTTGGATTGCGATCTTATAGTCATGCTCTGAGACCATAGCTTGGAGACTTCCCTGGGCCCAGACCCTGGTTCTTCCTGCTTATCATCAGCCCTCAGAAGAGCCATCATCATGAACCACACCCCACCCATCACCTCCGTACAGGAGGCAGACCTGATCTCCCTTTGTCCTGTCTCTGGGTGGGAGTCTTCTGGACCCATCTGCTTCCCAAGGTTTGACCCCAACCCCGCCCCCAGGTGGTTTCTCTGGGCCTGTACTTCGGTGAGCAGGCGTACTTACGCAGCAGCTGGAACGTACTGGATGGCTTCCTCGTCTTTGTGTCCATCATCGATATCGTGGTATCTGTGGCCTCTGCGGGGGGAGCCAAGATTCTGGGGGTCCTCCGGGTTCTGCGGCTCCTACGCACCTTACGCCCTTTGAGGTAAGGACCCTGTCACAACGTGTGGGGGTGGAGCGGAGGACAGGTGTTGCTACACTGTATAGGGAAATGGCCTGAGTCTAAGGGGATTGTCACTCTGGCTTGGCAATGCAGGCTCCCAAGAGCACTGTGCCAAGCACACCACGTTGCTGGGGGAGGAGCCAAAGAGCCTAGGACAAGGGCTCACATTGCTTCCATAGTGTGACCTCCTCTGTGTTCCTGGGTGGTTCACTGCCATCTCTCCGTATCATTTCTTGGGTGTGGTGTGTACCCTATGGGGACTGGGTGAGGAGGGGTCAAGTGCCCTTCTGTGTATTGATCTAGGTAGAGATTGCTGCTCACCCTAGGTCACCTGGCTACTGTCTCTTCATTTCCCGTTGGGACCTCACCTTTCAGGAGGCCTGGTGACTGTGGGCTGAGGTGGGGATGTCTCTCTGTTGGCTCACAGTGTCCTGTCCTTCCTTGCCTGCCTGCAGGGTCATTAGCCGGGCCCCTGGCTTGAAGCTGGTGGTAGAGACACTCATCTCTTCCCTTAAGCCCATCGGCAACATTGTGCTCATCTGCTGTGCCTTCTTTATTATCTTCGGCATCCTGGGCGTGCAGGTGAGGGGGTGCCCACTTTGTGGGGTGACAAGAAGCCCAGCACAGCCTATTCATGCCTACCCCACCACACCTGTGTTACTCACTTGGGGACTCACATGGTCTTGGTGGAGCCAAGTGAAGGAGACAGACTCAACCTGGGTTGACTGAGCAAGGGGCAGGTTGTGTGGGCCAATTCCTGGAGGACCTTTTCCTCCTCTGATTGGGCCTCCCTCACCCCGAGCATCCAGCTCTCCCCTCCTTTCACACAGCTTTTCAAGGGAAAGTTCTATCATTGCCTGGGAGTGGACACCCGAAACATCACCAACAGATCTGACTGTGTGGCGGCCAACTATCGCTGGGTGCATCACAAATACAACTTTGACAACCTGGGCCAGGTGAGCACCTCAGGGGTTCCAGGCCCGGTTCTAGTCCTGCACTGTTGGGACAGACCCTGTGATTTTTTCCCCCCTTCTGAGCAGCAGTTTCCCATCCTGCAAAGTGGGTAGGGGTGGAGCTCTGCTTATGGGAGGGGTGAGGCTGGTACCCTGCATGCAGAATCTGCCAGCATGTGAAACTTGGCAGGTACTTCAGGAACACAGGTTCTGGTCTCGACTTCCCACCCAAGGGACAGTAATGGGAGTTTTAGAGTCACCCACACTTGGGATACACCCTGGCTTTTTTTTTGTAGGGGTGTTCTCTTTGAGGTTCAGTTTCTTTCTCTGTCAAATGGGAACATGTCAGCCCAGTGGGCAAGCTGAGCTCGGGACTAGTCCATTAGACCCCTTGTCCTGGTGGCTTCTCTTTCCTAACAATTTAGTCAGTGTGCAGGGTCCCCCGTTGCCTTTGGTACCCTCTCCTGCAAGGCTGATACATTTGGGTAATGTTCCAGGTGAGAGCTGCCTCCAGAGAGCCTCTGTTCCCTAGCTCCACAAAGACCTCCAGGCAGCTAGGTATTTGCAGAGACGGGACTGTCTTTTTCCCCAGGGTGCAAGGAGAAGCAGGGTCCAGGCTGGTGCCCCCCCTACTGGTGGCCCCTCACTGTTGCCTGCTCACTGGTGGCCCTTCCCTCTGCCCCACTGCTCACTGGTGGCCCCTCCCTCTGCCCCACTGCTCACTGGTGGCTCCTCACTGGTGGCCTATGGTAGATTCCCTGATGCTCACTCACAGGTCTACACTCTCACACTTGACTTAACGCTGGAGGCTGGGTTGAAACCCAGGGCTCCTAAGCTTCTGATTCCAGGTGCTGGGGACTCCTGGGGGTGACAATGGCAGAGCCCCTCAGGCTTGTCAGGAAGCTTCCCATCTAAAGACTCGCTGCCCCTCTCACAGGATCCCATGCTCCTGCCGTGCGTGGATCAGGGCATGGGAGCTCATGGACTTTCTTGCTGGACATCTCACAGACAGTTACTGCTGGAACTGAGATGCTAGCTCAGGACTCTGGCTCCAGTTCTCCTTCTGTCTCCACAATAGCAGCCGCAGGGCACTCAACAGGCACACAGTAGGTGTTCAGAGAGGCCATCAGCAGAGGGCACAGCTCTACTACTCAGGAAGACCTCTGTCTTTTGGTCTCCTAGAGGCAGAACAATTAAAGACTGATGTACCCACATCTCTTACCCCCACCTCTTCCTTTGTCTTCCAGGCTCTGATGTCCCTCTTTGTCTTGGCCTCCAAGGATGGCTGGGTGAACATCATGTATAATGGATTGGATGCTGTTGCTGTGGACCAGCAGGTGGGCATGGCTTGGGCCACAGCTGCTGAGGATGGTGGGGAGGGACCCGTAAGTCACCTCTGGCTCTTGGTCTCCTAGGACCCACCAGATTAGATCTGGAGCTAGAGGAGGTGAGGAGGGTCAGGGGTGATGAGTACACTTGTGAGTGTTCCTCTACTTCTTGCCTGCCTCTCTCTTCTTCCTAACAGTGGACTCCACCCGCTATTCTGTGCTTGGCTGCCTCCTTCTCACTTTGTTTTCTGCTTTGTTTATGGATGGATGAATAAGTGGGTGGGTGGGTAGGTGGGTAGGCGGGGGAGTGGCAGGTTGAGTGGATGGAAATCTGGGTAGATGGATGGATGGTAGATGGATGGATAGATGGATAAGTGGGTAGGTGGGTGAGTGGATGGGAGGATGGGTGAGTAGGTAAATGGATATGGTGTGGGTGGGAAGGTAGATGAATAGATGGATGGGCAGGTACATAGATGAGTCTATGAGTGGGTGAATGGATATATGGATGGATGGATAGACAGATGACAGACAGACAGACAGGTAGGTCTATAGATAGATAGGTAGGTAGGTAGGTAGATAGATAGATAGATAGATAGACAGACAGACAAATAGATAAATAAGTAAATGAATGAAGGACCAGGTGGTGGTGATGCATGCCTTTAATCTCAGCACAGGAGGCAGAAGCAGGCAGATCTCTGAGTTCAAGGCAAGCCTGGTCTACAGAGTGCATTTCAGGTCAGTCAGGGTTACACAGAGAAAGCCAGTCTCAAAAAAAAAACCAACCAAAAATTAAACTAAATTAAAATAAAACAAATGAATGAGTGGGTGGGTGAATGGGTAGATGACTGAGTTCATGGATGAAAAGATGTGTGGGTAGATAGATGGATGGATGAGTAGGTGGGATGATGGGTAGATATAAATAGGTTGGACAGATAGTGGGTGAATGGATGGATGAGTGGGTTAATGGGTGAGTAATGGATTTATGGATTGGATATATGGTGGATGGATGGATGGATGAATGGGTGAGTGGGTAGATGGGTGGATAATGGCTAGATGGATTGGAAAGATGGTAGATAAATGAATGGGTGGATGGGTGGATAAGTGAATGGGTAGGATGGGTGGATGGGTGGGTGAGTGAGTGGGTAGATGGGTGGATGGGTGGGTGGGTGACAGAGGAGTTGGGTAGATGGTGGGTAGATGAATGCTTGCATAGGTGAATAAGTGGTATGTCCATGAATAGACAGCAGACCAATGTGTGTAAAGACAACCACAGGAGCAGGGCAGGAGAGGGCCCTTTTGCTGACCTCCTTACTCAGGTCAGGCCCAGGCTAGACATTTCCCATTTGCTGTGTTGTTTTCACCGTACGCTTTGGAGGCAAGCTGTCCTAACTCCCGCTGCACCAGAGGCTTGGTGAAATCAAGTGCTCGTCTGTGGCCCTGCTGTGCAGACCAGCCTCCTGAGCCCTCGCTCTGCCTCTCCTGCAGCCTGTGACCAACCACAACCCCTGGATGCTGCTGTACTTCATCTCCTTCCTACTCATCGTCAGCTTCTTCGTGCTCAACATGTTCGTGGGTGTGGTTGTGGAGAACTTCCACAAGTGCCGGCAGCACCAGGAGGCTGAGGAGGCCCGGAGGCGCGAGGAGAAGCGGTTACGGCGCCTGGAAAAGAAGCGCCGTAGTGAGCAGATGATGGAGGCTGGGATGGACAGGGTCTCTCTATCCACTGCTGTGCCTCCCGGGTGGTGCCCTAGGGTGATGGTGGATGCTGGGATAGGCAGGGTCTCTCTACCTACTGCTGTACCTCCTGGTTGATGCCCTAGGGTGATGGTGGATGCTGGGCTAGGCAGGGTCTCTCTACCTACTGCTGTGCCTCCTAGGTGATGCCCTAGGGTGGGCCTGATTGAGGCCTGCTGGACTTTTGGAAATGGAAGGGAACAAAAGATTTAATCCATCCTCTGCCCATGGCCCAGCCCCCTTCCCCAGCATCTACTTGTCCAGGCGACCTGAGACCTTCTGTAATGACATCACTGCCCACCTGAGTGAAGCCCCGGGTGCTCCAGTGCAGGCAGAGACAGAGGCCGTCTTTCTGAGTGGGAACTTTCAGAACACACCTCCCCTCGTGTTCTTCCTCATGCAAGTCGTGTATAGTTTTAGGGACAGTCATCCACCCCTGGATAGCCATCCTTAGGACCCTTGTTTCTACCTATCAGACCTAGAGTCCTTATCATGGGTCTTTTTGGGGGGTGTTTGGGAATAATGTGTGCCCTAATATCTCTGCTACCTGCTCCCAATATCTCATGGTTTCCCTCATGGTGCCCTGGCTGGTAGAGGAGTGCTAACTCTCATCTAGGACCTGGTGTGAGCCAGCATGCTTCTCTCTTGCTTTCTCCCTACCCATGGTCTCTCCTGCCTTTGTGCTCCTCTCTCTTCTTGGTCCATCCCCGTGTGGTCTGTGCCACTCTCCCATGCTCCCTGCAGAGGCTCAGAGGCTGCCCTACTATGCCACCTACTGCCCTACGAGGCTGCTCATCCACTCCATGTGCACCAGCCACTACCTGGACATCTTCATCACCTTCATCATCTGCCTCAACGTGGTCACCATGTCTCTGGAGCACTACAACCAACCTACAGTGAGTCTTGGGGTCACCAGCTAGTCTAAGGTCCTCCAGCCTTAGGAGGATCCCACCTCAGGGACAGCATTGGGTAAAGGGCCAGCTAACTACAGCATCTATGAAGTCCTTCCATGATGGGCTCATTTCAGGCACTTGGTAGGAGGAGATCCTGGTGAATTAGAAGCTTGAAAGAAAAAGGTCACTCCTTCCAGGAGTGTGGGGGAGGTGGGATTCGAGAGCAGCCTAGAGCACAAGTGGTTATGGTGTGTTAATAGGGACTCTGCAAGGCATGGTGCATGCTTTAATCCTCATAATAATGTCAGTGTTGGGAGAACCTTTGCTTGGGATTTCCAGATGAAGAAGTTGAGCCTCAGAGAGTAGGTAGCAGAGCTTAGATTTGTGTTTAAAGTCTACTGGGGTCTCCACTGCCCACTGAGTATCCTGGGTCTAGAAGATGACTTGCTGGGGATAGGCCCATGGTAGGCATCCTTGGAATGGATGTCAGACAGCATGCCTGAGAAGAATGTAAGGGGAAGGTGCTTTCTAAAAGATTCCTCTCAGCAGAGTTGGCAGGAAAGGTGGAGCCAAGTCTCTGAGTGAAGAATTAGCATCTTATTTCAGTGGACAGAGAAGACTATTATGAAGTGAAAAGGAAGGGAACCATGGCAGAGTGAACAGTAACTGTAGAATTTCCAAATTAATGTGGAGAAATGGGATTATTACAGTTTACAATGACTAGTTGTTTGTCCTGTGCCCAGCACTCAATTGTTAGCTCATTTAATCATCCCAGCAGCTTTCTGATAGGCAGCTGGGGTTATTTTCCAAAAATTTTAATTGAAGAAACTAAGTGTCAGAGAGTTCAAACACTATCCCAGATCACAGATTAAATAAGGAACAAGTGCTAAGCCACTATTCAAATCTATGCAGTCTAGGTTGGGGAATCCTTAACCACTACCCCATACTGTCTCCAAGGAGGAGCAACTGGGCTGGGCCAACACAAATAAGGAAATAACAATGTGAAATGACTACCACACATGAAGACATAAGGAATGAAAAGGAATATAAATAAATAAAAAGAAACAAAGCATTATATTAAATGTAAATGGACTAAACTCTCCCCTTAAAAGGCAGAGACTCCCTGGTTGTAGAAAGGTTCTGGGGCAGATCATAGTCCTGGACCATGCTTCTCTCCCCCCACTGCAGTCCCTAGAGACAGCCCTCAAGTACTGCAACTACATGTTTACCACTGTCTTTGTGCTGGAGGCTGTGCTGAAGCTGGTGGCATTTGGCCTGAGGCGTTTCTTCAAGGACCGGTGAGTGGCTGAGCCATACTAGGGCAGAGCAGGGTTGGGAAGAAGTCTTGGTCTTTGGAAAAGCCTGAAAGAGCCAGTAACATCTAGCTATTGATGGTCATGGACTCCTAGCTGCTGACTAGACCCCTAGACAGGAAGCCATTAAGTCTCATTGGGTGGATACAGGCCGTCTCAGCTCATCTTCTGTGGGTCCTCTGTAACCTGAAGACAGAACATGGTCTGCCCCATGCTAACTTTTCAGAGGAAGCAGCTGAGGCTCAGAATGCTCAACAGCCTGGCCAAATGCTACCCAAAGGTAGTTTAGAATATTTAGATAGTTTAGGATTTAGACTTAGAAGTCAGAGTCCATGCCTCCTCCCCTACAGGAGGCCAGAAATGTTTCTTCAGCTTGGGCAGCTCCATGTCAGCTTGGGCAGCTCCATGTTTAGGAAGGAAAAAAGGGAGACAGACTCGTTGGTATCGTAGAGGATGGGTAGAAGAAAGGGTTTTCACACATTATAGTGGGCCCCACAGGAGTGTGAAGTGCTGGGAGATGGCCCTCCACTCAGGTGTGTCTGAGCCACTATGCTTCCCCCCCCATTCTCACTCCTGCCTCAACTGCCTTGCTGTACAGATGGAATCAGCTGGACTTGGCCATTGTGCTGCTGTCCGTCATGGGTATTACCCTGGAGGAGATTGAGATCAACGCAGCCCTGCCCATCAATCCTACCATCATCCGTATCATGCGTGTTCTGCGTATCGCCCGGGGTAAGTAGGAGACAGGACAGGACAGAGACAAGCAGGATCAGGGAGGGGACTCCCCATTGCCTAGGGGAGAGCATTTAGGAGTGGGGTGAGAGGTAGAACATATGAACAAGAGAGGCTCTCTGCTGAGTAGGGCAGAACAGGATCCAAAAGAAGCCCATGTATCACCCCTGTGTGTGCACAGCCTCCCACACACCAAGATGCCTACCCCATACTTGTGTACACCTCTGCTTCCTCATGACAGCACCATCTGTGTGGTCTAGTCTCAGGACTCAGTTCCAGGTTTGTGGGCTATCTGGCATTTCTCCAGCACCGTAGCAGGGACACAGCCCTCAACATGTCTTAGAATCCTCCTTTTCTCCCCAGAAGCCCTTCCTTCATCACCAAGATTTCCCTACTTTTTCAAAATCTTATTGCCAAGCGATGGCTGGGTGTTTCTTGCTCTTCTGCCCGCCTCCTGCCCATTGCCTCCATGTTCTAAGGAGAGAGAGAGAGAGAGAGAGAGATATGCAGAAACTGTGACACCAGAGTCCTTTTTAGCCTGAAGGGACAGGAAGGGATGTAGATCCTTGTGTTAGCCGGCTTTGATACCGCAGTTACTGACTCATTCATCCACATACCTGTGTTCCCCTCACTCCATGGTATGTGTTTTGTGGTCTTGGGCTTTTCTGTACCCATTTTGTATTCTGTTTTGTTCACATACCCCTCACTCTACAAATATTTATCTGTGTACTTTATGTAAATGGGTATTTTGTCTGCATGTACATGTACACACCAGAAGAGAGCATTGGATTCCATGGGACTACAGTTATAGACCGTTGTGAGCCGCCATGTGGGTGCTAGGAATTGAACTCAGGACCTCTGGAAGAGCAGCCAGTGCTCTTAACTACCAGGTCATCCTTCCAGACCCTGCAGCCATATTCTTACGTGGTGCCCAAGAGGGAACTCTGGTCACATACTGCTCTCTGTCCCCTCTCTTCTCCGAGTTCACACACTTGCATGTACACACTCATAGCCCGAACTGACAGCCAGGGCTGAATGTCACCCACAGTGTTGAAGCTGTTGAAGATGGCCACAGGAATGCGGGCCCTGCTGGACACCGTGGTACAGGCTCTGCCCCAGGTAAGAGCCACACCCTCCTGGAACCCTGCCTTAAAATCTAGGGTTCGTTGTGTGGGGCCTGGGCCTGGAGGGATGCAGGCTTTGATTTCCCTCCTTCCCAGGCCTGCCAAGACCCAGGGCAGAGTCCCTTCCCCTGGAAGTTATTTGAGCTTCTCCTGCTTTTATTTGGGAACTCACAACATGGTCACCAGCATCCACTCTATGTCCAGCCCTATGAGGATTCTGAGGACCCATACAGTGCTTTTGGGAGCCCCTAGGTTGGTGGGGTAGCTAGACACCTCAGAGTCCTATGGGAAGAGGCCTGTGCTCTGCTCCCAGAAGGGAGGAGGCACCAGTTACTCCCTAGGAAACCAGAGAAGCTGACGCTTGAGCTGAACCTTGAAGAGTGGCTTTATGGGAAGATGTCATGTAATGGATGATGAGGTCCCCATGCAGCCTTCCAGGAGGGGAAGTACAAGCCCCAGGCTGAGTGAGGGGACACTAATTAGGTGGGACCATGGCCCTGGTCAGAGGAAGGTGAGCTGGGATCTGGCTCACCAGGGGGCATTTGTCATCTTCCTGATACTTGGGCAGTGTTAGCCCCTCCTCCCTCCCCCCTCCCCACCCCCAGCCATGTCTGAGCGCCTGTGCTGAGCTGACCCTTGCACACATTCACTCACCCATTATTATTCACGTAGGAAACTTTATGTCTCCTAACAGTCAAAGGCATAGATAGATCACACACAAAATGGAGGCAAAGTAGATTCTCTTGGGGACCTCCACTGAGGACACCAGTTAAGTTCTCTTCTTGAGTTTGGTGTGAGCTTCCCAGTGTTGTAAGGTAAGCCCACCAGAGACTACCACACAGACACTCTTAAAGCATGGGGAACTCACCCAAATCAGCAACCCTGAGCTCTTGGATTTTTGTTTTTGTTTTTTCAAGACAGGGTTTCTCTGTGTAGCCCTGGCTGTCCTGGAACTCACTCTATAGACCAGGCTGGCCTAGAACTCACAGAGATCTGCCTGCCTCTGCTTTCCCAAGTGCTGGGATTAAAGGTGTGTGCCACCACCACCCGGCAGCTCTTGGATTTTTATGCACAAAAAGCACATCCTGGTTGACACACTTGAGTTAGCAAGAAGTTGAACTCAAAAGCCAAAAAAAAAAAAAAAAAAAAAAAGAAAGAAAGAAAGAAAGAAAAGAAAAGAAAAGAAAAGAAAAGAAAAGAAAAGAAAAAGCAAGATTTATATATTTAGGGACTTCCCTGGAACTATGGATTGGGTCTTTGATGGATTTTAAGACTTGTGTTCCCAGGTTGGCAGGTGTTGGGGCCTATGTGCTGGGTTTTAAGGTCACAATGGTGCCTCTAACACAGACTCAGTGTGCTAAGGTCTGGGGCCTGTTGCATTCCCTACTGGTTGTATGGGCATGAGTCAAACTGTGGCATCATCTTGGGGCAGGGAGTTATGCTGTCCCCTCAGCACTAAGAATTCAACAGAATTTATTCTCTGCTTTACGGAGTTAAGTAGGCAGTTGAGCAAGCAGGGTCCTATAGTGAGGGCAAAGAGCAAAAGGATCACTGGCCAAGCAATGGCCATAAGTGGAGTAGTTAACCAGGGGGACCAGGAGAACAAGGTTGATACCTGTCATCAGATTCTTGATGTCTCTTTTCTCTTTCTTCAACGTTATTTCTGACCATGGCTAAATTTTCTCTGATTACCCTAACTGGTTGCTGTAGAAGAAACAGGTTTCTCCCAGTGCCAAACAGGGACCTCCTTGTTTCATGAAATACAACCTCTGCTAAGGAATCTACCTGAGTTTCCAGATGGGATATAGAATTTTCCAGATGGCCTAGGTCTGTGTTTACTTGAGCACTGAGTTCCTTAAAATTTTTATTCCCCACAACTGGGGCTGAAGTTCCAAGTCTAGCGGAGCCTATGATTTCATTTCCCCACCAATGGGGGGATGGAAATGGGGATGACTCGGCACACACAGGCCAGCCCACCATCTAGATTTCGATTGGCCTTGCCCAGTTCTTCCTTACAGATGACTACCTGAGGAACTCATGAGGACTCAAAGGAGTGAGATCTCCTCCAGTGCAGAAGATTCGAAAGATGCCCACATGGTGAAGGTGTTAGTGTAAGCAGGCCAGTAGTGCCTGGGGCCTGGAAATACACTGATCTGCTCTTCTTGGAGTTAACCTACCATGCGTGGCTACAGGAATCTGCACAGGGAGGACTTTCTAGAGGGTATCTTAGTGCCATTAAGCAGTCTTTTCTTGGAGGTCTCCCAGGGTGAGCTTAGGTTGGTCCCATTTACAGTTTTCAGGATTGGAAGTGGAGCGTACTGTTTGACTACTTCCTATCCCAACATAATACGGGGGTTTGGGATCCAGGGACAGCCAGCAGGCTTTACCTGTCTGGTTGGGAATGGTTCAGGGACCTATTGACTCCTTCTAGCATCCCAAACACTGAAGGACTGGCTTCTGTTGCTTCTTTGACCTTTACCCTCCATGGTTACCAAAGGAATTCCTGCGGATATTGGAGTTTTGGGGCTTGCCACTTTAGGGGGCTCGTATTCCAGGTGTATCAAGATGGGCCAGTTTAGCACAGATGGGCCAGATAACCCTAGGTGGAGGTTTCCTTTGGATAGTAAATTTGCAACCTAGGTCTTGACCACTCACATATAACCTGATTCCCTGGGTTCTGTCAGTATCCCAGTAATGACCTTCAGTTTCCTGCCAGGCCCTAACCTTTGCATTGCATAGGTTGGATACGGGATTGCATTGCCTAAGACTAGTGACATTATAGGCACATTGTGATAGTTTTCTCTCTAGGACTATGAAAGTGTCAGTGTGCCCTTAGGAGGACTTGTGCTCACAACTGAGCTCTTTGTAGTTTGGGGGGCCATCAGTAGAGCAGGCTTAGTATTGGGCAGATTGGAGCCCCAACTACTCAAAAGTGGACCTATATCCCCAGGAGCCTTTGTGGCCTCCTTTGTGGCCTCTTCTCCCAGTTGCTTCTGGATGCCATATTTTACAGAAACCTACCTGGAAGGTGGGTTAGTCTCAGTGGACATATCAACTGGGTATCAGCTCCCCAGTTCCATTCTTTCTTAGTCCTCACACCTAAGGTCCTGGCTCGTGGGGATTTTGAGCTTTTCCCACAGGGAGATAAAGAAGACAAAATAGGACAATCAGAGTCATAGGGCCTGTGTCAGTCTTATCTTTAGTGGGTTTGGAGGACCTGGTGACAAGCCCCTCTGTCTTTGTCCTCTGTAGCCTCCTCAGCTGGGAGTGTGGTGGAGTCATGGATGACACTGGCAACCTTCACTTCTGTAGAGGTGGTGAGGACCACAGGGTATGGGTCTTTCCATGTTGGCTCCAGGCTCTGGGTCAGGATCCTCTTTACCCACACAAGATCAACAGTCTGTAACTTGTGGGGAGGCTCAAATATGGACAAGGCCATGGCCTCTTGAACTGTCTGATGAATAGTCCTCTGGGCTTGTTGCAGGGTCTGTAAGGACTTGAGGAGGCAGTGGTTAGCAATTTCTGATGAACACCTCTTAGCTTAGGGAGGAGACAGGGAGGGTTCCTAAACGTAATTTCAAATGGGGTAAAATAGTCTCAATATGGCATGCACCTGGCCTTTATAAGAGCAAGTGATAGGAGACTGACTCATTATTTGCCAGTCTCAAGGACATATTTAATTCATCCTTTCTCTCTGACCTGAGTTTTGTGGCCTAGAGGCACAATGTAGTTTCAAACGTTTAGGACCTTTGCCAGATTTTTAGAAACTTTAGCTGTGAGGGCTGGTCCATTGTCAGACCCTAGGGAGAGGGGCAATCCAAACCTAGGAATCAACTCTTGGAGGAGTTTCTTGGTGCCTTCTGAGGCTGTCTCCATTCAGGTAGGATAGGTTTCCACTCATCTAGAGAAGGTGTCTATGAAAACTAACAAATATTTATACCCATGAACTGTGGGTTTTATAAAATCCACTTTCCATTGTTCCCTGTTTCCTCAGGCATAGACTCCTCCTGGGGCTTTTCTTCCTCCTTTGGAATTCACTTGTGCATAAGTAGTGTCTTTGTTTAATGGAAGGATGTACTATCTGGGTCTGAGTAACTCAGCAGTTTTGGATGCCCCCAGGTGGCTGGCCTGGTGGAGTTTGATGATCATTTGCCTCCTGACAGCAGCAGGGAGTACAGGCCTCCTGTCTGGCAAGAACCACCATCCATTGGCCTCCTGTTTGACGTCTTCCATCTTTGACCACTTAGTTTCTTCCTGTGCGTAGTTTGGACACTGGAGAAATTTGGGTTTGGTCAGGGTAACCAAGATCTAGAGAAGCCCCACTGGTTCTAAGTCCACCTTCTATGGGCCAGGTCTGATGCTCTGCTTCCTTGGGCCTTTAGGAAATTCCCTTTTTGATGCCCTTCACAGTGGACAATGGCTATTTTTTGGGGGGCAGCCATATGGCTTCTAGTAGGGCCAAGATTTTTTGTTTTTTATTTCCTTTCCCGCCAGAGTGAGGAGTCCCCTTTCTTGATAGAGGGTCCCATGGACATGGGCTGTAGCAAATGATAGCTTTGTCCTTCCCCCAGCAAAGTGCCTGGGCTTTTGTGCTGAGGTCCCTCAACCGAGGGACTGGTCCCACACCGTCTCATCCAAGCTGACAACTGCAGCCCAGTATACCTGGTTTTGTCTTGAACAAAACTGCTCCGATCAGTTTACATTACCTCTCCTGCTTCTCACAGTGGGACATCTGTTAGGTCAGGTGTGACAGATTGGACCTCATCAATCACTTCCAGGCAATCATGGAGGGGCTCTGTTGGGTTATTATCTGGCAACAGGCTGGCAGGGCTGATGGCTGAGGTTTTACAGAATCAGATAAGGGGCTGGTCCAGAACTACCTGGCAATGCATTATTGGGGCATTGGACTTCCACCCTTTTGGGGTTACCCTTTGGGAAGGCCTCTACAGAGTGCAGGGTGGTTAGGAACAGTTCCTGGCCCAAGTTCAACTTGTCAGCTTTTCACTAGGATGGCTGTAGAGACAACTACCCACAAACTGACCAACAGGCAGATATTGCCAACAGGCAATAGGTGGGCTGCTGGCTTTTTCCAGGGTCCCAGTGCCTGGGTAGTACCCCGTATCTGGGCTTCACTCACATATAAGTAGAAGGACTTAGAGATGTCCAGGAGGGCTAGGCTTGGTGCAGAAATAGAGCCTTTTTCAAGGCCTCAGAAGCTTCTTGTTCAGAGTCAGTCCGGTGCAGAGGCTGGGTGCCCCCCCAAAGGCACTAGCATACAATGGCTTAGCTAGCTTCATGACCTCAGGCATCTGCAAGCGGCCATACCTGACCTTCCCAGAAATCCCTGCACTTGTTTCTCTGTTTGAGGTGTGGGGATCAGTAGGATTGCCTAGATTTGGCTCTGGGGACGTGTTCATTTGCCTCCTTCCAACTTGTACCCCAAGTAGGTGACATGGGGTGCACATAGTTGGGCCTTCTTGGCTGAGACCCAGTATCCTGGGCCCTTTACTGTCTCTCTCAGGCCCTGACTGGCCCTCTTACATTCCTCCTCTGTTTCTGAGGCTCTGAGGAGGTCATCCACATACTGTAACGGGGTGTCCTTTGGATGCCTTTGCCGAAAAGTCAGATCTTCACTTAAGGCCTCATTGAAGAGTGTGGGGGAACTTTTGAACCAGGTCAGCTGGCCTGTAAGCCCTCTCTCAGGACCAGTTCATTCAGAGGCAACAATGGGATGGCTTATAGGTGCCAATATGAGACAAAGAAGGCATCTTTGAAGTCCAGAACTATATGGACTTGTTTTCCTGGTGGCGGGGGACTCAGGAGCATGTAGGGGTCAGGAGCCATGGGAGGTGTCCACCCTTTTGTTTTCCTCTCTGGGATCCTTCACAGTTCTGTAGTCCTTGGTACCTGGTTTTGGATCAGGAGCAGGGAGTGTTCCAAGGGGAATGGCAGGGGATGAGGATCCCTGCTTTCTGTAGACTGTTACTGTGTTTAGCAACTCCCAGTTTGGTTTCCTGGCTCACAGGGTACTGTTTGACCCATACTGGGTACAGTACTTAGTAGCTGGATGACAGTTGGTGTCCAGTGGATGGCCAGTCCTGGTGGGTTATCCTCAGCTCATACTCCAGGGTACTGCTGTTGCAAATTCTGCAAGTATCCCTAAGTTTGAGCATCATTTTTTTGGTACCAGATTTGATTGGAGGAAGTATTCCTCTAACAAGAGGCTTGTCACAAGAATACAGGTTGGGGGATGAGTAGGATTCTAAGTAGGGTGGGTAGTGGCCTCCCAAAGGAT
Source organism: Peromyscus nudipes (assembly GCA_902168325.1). NCBI lineage: Eukaryota > Metazoa > Chordata > Mammalia > Rodentia > Cricetidae > Peromyscus > Peromyscus nudipes. The sequence continues at coordinate 35,575 of CABHPH010157870.1, forward strand.
GTGGGGGCCTGTAGTTTTTGTAATAAGTCTCTCCCAGTTAAGGGGATGGGCCAATCTGGCATGACCAAGAAGGTCATAGTACCTTGTCCCAAGTCCACCATCCAAGAAGTTGTCCAGGAAGAGAGTAGTCTGTCCATTTACAAAGGGAAAGCAACATGGCTCATCTTCAGTCTGGCAAGGACATTTGCAGGGAGAGGGGGTGTTCTGGGATGTACCTGAGTGCAAACAGGAAGTGAATTGAAGCCTGAACTTGAACACCTTGCTTGGGACCCATGGGTGGGCTCTGAGCATGTGACCTAATGGCTCCTGCTTTGACTTCCTTACCTGTGAATGAGGAGGCGACAGTCTTTCAAAGTTGGAGGTGTCAGACAGTTAAAGCTCATAAAGTTCTTAGCAGGGCTTGGCTCATGGGAAGTTCCCTAGCAGAGTCGGCTACACGTGGGAATGAGGGTATGGTGGTGATGGGCACGTGTCCAGCCTCCTTGACCCCTGAGCATCTTGTCAGGGCTCTATAGGCCAGTACTAAGTTGACACAGGGTACGTGGAGACATTGGGGAAATCCCTGGCGTAAGTAGGAGACACATGATGGTAAGATCAGGACCTGTCCCTGGCACTTAGCTGGCTTTTGGGAACCTGTTCCCCATGCTAGATTGCCTTGTCCAGCCTTGATGCAAGGGGAGGAGCTCGGTCCTGCCTCAACTTGATGTGTCCATGCTTGTTCAAGCCCATGGGAGGCCTGCCCCTTTCTGAATGGAGACCGAGGAGGAGTGGATGAGGAGGAGGGTAGACGGGAAACGGGAGGAGGAGAGGAAGGAGGGGAAACTGTAGTCGGTATGTAAAATAAATGGGGGAAATGTTATTTAAATAAAATAAAATTTGAAAAAAAGAGAAAAAACCCAATGACATAAGCATGTGCCAAGTGACTTGTGGCTGTGGGGGAGGGGCTTGTCCCTCAAAAAACCTACCAGTATAAGTTCATGTTGTTAAATGGTGTATTCCCTGCTTTTCTCGCTACAAAATACCCAGCAAAGTGGCTTACAGAGGGAAGGGTGTATTTTAGCTCACAGTTCAAGGATGCAGTCCATCACGGCAGGGAAGGCGTGGCGGGAGGAGCTTGAGGCAGCGACTCACATTGCATCTGCACCCGGGAAGCAGGGAGAGACAATGGTGTTCAGCTCACTTTCTCCATTTTCGTCAACCCAGAACCTCAGCTGCTCACCATTCAGGGTGTGCCTTCCCGCCTCAGCCCGGTCTAGAAACTCCCTCAGAGACATGCCCAGAGGCTCGTGTCCTAGACGGATCTAGGTTCTGTCAAGTGGACAGTCAATATAAGCCACCCCAGATGGATACTGTAGAGTGCTGTGAACATGGAAACTTCAGCCCCTTCCCACCGACTTTGCCCGATACAGAGGGAGAAGACATCAGGGAAGGCTCCTCAGGAGAGGCGACCTAAACCGGGCTTTGAGACTCACCATACATCTCCCCTGCAGAGGGGCAGGCTATGCAGAGACCCAGCAGCCCATTTCCACATGGTTGGAATCAGGAGCTGAAAGATCAGCCTGGGACGAGGGCGAGGGGGATGCCACAGCAGGCTTTCATCTCCGGGACAAAACAAATGTGGGCTTTGTGCTGTGGACTCCGTATGCCATAGGAGTATTTGGACAACAGGGGCTTCAAGCAGAGCTGCCTCTGTGAGGAGACTGGAGGAAAGGCTGGAGGCAAGGAGACAGATGAGGAGGCTGCTGGGGCTCTCAGGCCCTAAGGGGCTGAGGGCGGAGGGCGGAGACTAATGGGAAAGACTGGATCCTGGTTAGGAACACTACCAGCCAGGTCCGAGTAGGGCAGGAAGCTGAGCTCTGTGGGCCGTGGTGAGGCTGGGTCTTCCTCGGCTGTCAGGGCCACGCACTGTAGCTTGTAGTGTTCGCTAAGTGCTTGTGTCCTTAATGAGTAGGATGTCATTAATTAGCCTGCACTGCAATGTGGAACAGCTGGGAAGGAAGCCCTCCTCTAGAGCAGTCTGTGATCCACGGGGATTTACTTTATAGTGATTACCTCCACCGCCTCCTGACTCAATTCATAGGAACCTTTGAAGGGTCAAGAGGGATTTTCTTTGTAGGGCAGGAACGCCTTTTAGCCTCATCCGTAGCGTGAGGTAAAGGCAATCTCCCACTGATGCCTAGATTTGAACCATGCTCGGAATCTGGGGCATTCTGTCCTGTAGGAGCCATGGGACGGGGGTGGCTGCATTTGCAGGAGGCTCCGGGGACCATGGGCGTGTGTGATTCCTCCACTAATTCCTTTCTGTGACCAGCCTTGCTCTGGCCTGTGGAGGCAAGTCTGACTTCATCCAGTTGTGTCCCAGGCCAGCAAAGGACAGTTTGCTGGGCTTGAATTTCTGATCCATCACTTGCGATCCATGTAATTAAACAGGAACTTCAGTTCTCAGTCTGTCTCATTTTCACCTGAGAAATGGGGCAAAAGATGGCACATAGATTCATTGGAGGGTAGGTGGATGGTGTATGTGTGAGTGTATACACATGTGTGTGAGGGTGTGGCATCTAGTGTCTTCTATTCTTCTTCTTCTTCTTCTTCTTCTTCTTCTTCTTCTTCTTCTT
>CABHPH010157872.1:0-33571 GCA_902168325.1 Peromyscus nudipes
GGGGATGGCAGACCCTGAGGGGCTTGCCAGTGTTTGTTGTGTGCAGTTTGTGGCTCTGTTTTCCAAGTTTCTGATTCTGCTGCCTTTGCCTGTGGAGACTACTTTCCATTTGTTTCTGGCACCAGAGCAGAGAGAGAAAGGGGTCTACCCTCTCTCTGTTACCTGTGTGTGTGTGGTACAGTGGTGTGAGTTACAGTGGTTGTTTCCCTATAAAGCCATCATTCGATGTTTTTGTGTTTTGTTTGCATCTGCTGCTTCCTGCGATCCTCCGTTGCCTTGCTGTGCTTCTCATCTGCTTCTGGAATCACGGATCTGGTGGTTTCTTTCAGACTTGTGAGGACGTAGGAGACTGTGTCTTGCCCCATTCATCATCTTTGTAAGTTTGTCATGAATGTTTTTACTGACTTGTCACCAATGATCACTTCAAAAAGACTCTCCTTAGAGAAACATAAAATGTGGATATTGAGTACAGTGTTGTGTGAGAAAATGAAGACAAAGGTCCATGTTTTTAAAGCTTAACAAATATTGGGTAATTGCATTGGTAGGACAAGTCTCAAATAGGCTAAAGATCAAAATGTAAATAGATTGGTGATTGACATCGGATAGGGTGAAGAAAGGAGACTGCTATTACATATATTTTTTTAATAGCTGTGAAAGCATACTTAGGAATGTTTTGGAATTAGATAATGGTGAGGATTGTACAACATAGTGAATACTAAAATCATTTAATTGCCTACTTCATAATGATAAATTTTCCATTTTGTGAGTCAAATCTCAAACTTTAATCATATATATTCTTATGTAACTAAATTGATTTTTAATGGGGCACATCCAATAGTTTATCACTTAGCTCCCCCAATAATCATCAATCATAGTACCAAAAATATAGTGACTTATGACTGAATTTAATGACTAGATTGTTATATATGTATATGTAGTGTGAAAGCATATGTTTTGAATTCATTTTAAAGATTATAGTTCAGATAAAATTCAGCATTTTAAAACATATTTTTCTACATAAAGAACTTTATATGTATCAAGTTCACATATCATCATTCTTAGAATTCTACACCTTTATGTAAGAAATATGCCTGAACTATAAATAATATGGCAAACACTTGTACTTTATAGTTCATGTTAGCACCAATGAATAATAAAATTGTTTTAAAATTTAGTATTTTACATAAAAATAAAATTGATAATTAACCTATATCTATAAATACTAAATTACTTAGTTCCATTTGTGCATAAATCTATGAATGCACACATAAAATTAGTCAGTCAATGCATAGGCACAAATAAAGAAACAACACAATAACTACAATCTCTTTATGCCATAGCTTAACTCCATTAAGATATTATATAATAAAATTCACAGAAATGTTGTAACTCTTAATTTTATAGGACTTGAACCAGAAAGAACATTGATAATTATGTTAAAAGAAGGGGAATGCTTGGTGTTTAATGGTATATTCTCTGTTCCTAAAATTGAGAGGGGACTGAGACAAACCATCGTCAGTGTTATCTGTGCTTCCTGGTACAGAAGCATCGGCACTCTCCCAATCTGATCAAACAAAAATGGCTGAAGACTCACGCATTTAAACTAAGCTACAGTACTCATTTTATCAATCCTTTTGATAAGTAATAAACTAAAAGAATTAAACCTATTCTGCTCTACTCATAGATGAGAGCTTAGCATTAACTGTCCTCAGAGAGCCTTCATCCAGCAACTACGAGAAACAGATGCAGAGACCCCCAGCCAAACATTAGCAGGAGCTCAGGGAACCCTGCAGAAGAGGGGGAGGAAGGACTGTAGTAACCAGAGGGGTCAAGGGCATCACAAGAAACCCACAGAATCAACTAACCTGGCTCATAGGGGCCCACCAAGACTCAACCAACAGTCAGAGACTCTGTATGGGTCTGACCTAGGTCCTCTGCACATATGTTACAGTCGTGTAGCTTGGTGTTCTTGTGGGATTCCTAACAGTGGGAGAGTAAGGGCTGCCTCTTGACTCTTTTGCCTACTCTTGGGACCCTTTTCCTCCTACTAGGTTACCTCATGCAGGTCCAGTCTTAATATGAGGGGAGATGCCTAGTCTTATTGCAACTAGATAAGGCACATCTGTTTGGAATCCCTTGGTGGCTTACCCTTTTCTGAAGGGAAATGAAGAAGTGGATCAGAGGTGACAAGGTTGGGGTGTGGACCAGAAGGAAAGGAAGGAGGGAAAACTACTTTTGGGAGATAATATATGAGAGAGAAAAAAATCAAAAAATTTTAAAAAAAGAAAGCCTGCTCCCCAAGTAGCTAATTTTATTCACCCAGAAAAAGGGCTAATATTTAAATTATTTTCAATTGTTTGAAAGGCCATAACCTGTCTATTTGATGGCTTAAAATATGAAAATGGGCCAGGTCTGCTCAGAATAACAGACAGCAGGCGCTCTGCTGTGCGGTGTGTCCTGTCTACCTGAGGACTAGAGAGGAAGTCAGCCTACTCCCCCACTTATCACAGTCTTTAAATCCGGACGCAGTCCAGTTAGATTTCTAAAATGGAAGGCACAAAAACTGTGCCACTTGCAAGCCGCAGAGAAATGCATCTTTGATGCCTGTGGTGGACAGCTGCTGGGACTCCGTTCCCCACCGCTCACTTCTTCAGAGTCTTCAATTCCCCTTTCATCTTGACGGCTCTCTTCAAACACTGCAGTAGCTGCTTTGAAAGTTGTGGACTCCACACCTAAAAACAATCCAAACCAATCTCGTGCAGCAGTTCAGGAGGAAAACATTCAGTCCAGCATTTAGAAACCACCTCAGTCCAGCGAGAGAACTCAGACTCATTAATCTTCAAATACTTGTTAACGAGCAGATTTTTGCAGCAATTCAATGAAGCAAAACATTTTTACTTCCGGGTCAAGAAGCCACAAAACTCATCATGTAGCTTGACTTTTGAAATGGCCAGTAGAAAATTTCAAGCTCCCAGCTGAGATGTGGTGCAAAGGATGTCTTCTTGGAGTAGGAGCGGTAACAGAATTATGTAAGCAAAAATGTTGAAGACACCAGAGGTTCCAATTCATAGCTCTGAAGTTTTGTTTATTCATTTGTTTGGTTGGTTTTGTTTGGTTGGTTTTTTTTCTGAAATAATTTTCCCACTAATTTCTGTTGGGATCTGTGCATTTGCATCAATTAATTGAGATTACTTGATGAGTGATGAAATATTGTATTCTTCAGCTCTTCTGGTATCTGGCACTAACAGACTTGAATTCAAGGGGAAAAAAACTGAGATTTCACTTTCGTAAAAGTCAATGTCTATGTGAGAAAAAAAAGAAGTTGATTAATTCCTCTAGATTTAATATTTCTCCATGTTAGCACAAACTGTTCTGCTCCTCAAAAGTAGTCTCCACCAAGGGCTACATTTTGTGTGGTAGGAATTTGTATTTCTATTCGTTCAGAGTTTCAACAGCTTCAGTGGCTTCAATGGGTGTGTGCTGCCGAAGATCTACAGTGCTGGTTACCAGATACTGCATCTGACCTAAAGAGAAGTAGGCACAGAGAAACATGGGAAGTCTGTCCTGAACCAGCAATGCCTCCAATAGGCATGCACACACACACACACACACACAGGTGTAATGTCCATCCCCTCCTGCATCCCAGACCTGTGCCTTTGTCTGTACCCACACACCTTCTGACATTTCCTACTCTGTCAGATCACTGTTTCCCAGCAGCCCTGGCACCCAGAGAGGCTCAAGAAAGCCTCATGCTCATTTTAATTTCTTCTTTTCTGTTCTTTTTATATTACTGCTTCATATGTATTTCTAAACAGATTGTCTCTTCTTCAGAATATTAACCATGGAGTTTTGTGTTTCTTTCTTTCTTTTTCTGTTCCACTGTCTTTTTTGATACAGGATTTTTTTTTCTTGTTTTTTCTCTGTCTCTTTCAGTCTCTCGGTCTCTCTCTTTCTCTCTCTCTCTCTCTCTCTCTCTCTCTCTCTCACTCTCTCTCTCTGTCTGTATGTGTCTGTGTGCCTGTCTCTCTGTCTCTCCCACCCACAATTTTCTTTTCTCAGATGTCTACTTCCTATCAATTGTCCTTTCACATATACAAATGAGAAGCTGACTGACAGATAGACCTCAGGATTCATTAGTGAGCAGAAGGGAGGAATCTGGCTGTCTAAGATTCTATGTTCAATGGAAGGACAGAGCCTTCACATAACATAGTATAACACTGTGAATGTTGATATTAAATACTTTGCATGATCTCACTGTTCCTGGCTCCTGTGCACACCTCTGTCTTCTGCAATGACTGTCGGCTCGAGTGCAGGAACTCTTTAACTCAGTTTCTCCAGATTAAGCCAGTTTTTGACTATGACAGGTGGGGAGAAGTGGTTTCCACTGCCTGGGTAGATGGAAGGAATCTGGAAGTTCAATTGCTTTGTATATAGATTTCCATTCACTTGGGTTGCCAAGCATATATACCTCACCAGCATGGTCCGGGCATTCTAGAAGCCAAGTTCTTATAGGAGCCCCACCTCCTACAGGCGTTTAGGTTCTTATTTGCTCTAATTATCGAAACACTTTTGATTTCTCGAGTATTTTGATCTCTCATCCACTGTTGTTTTGTGTTCTCTTTCGTCCTCTGGGTTAATAATTGTTTACTCTTTGATGGCACCTTTACTTACTAAAGGGAGAGATTCTGAAGGGAGAGCTGGTAAACAATCTTCCCAGTTTGCATAAAAGGAATTCCATAGCTAACTTCTTTCCAAAGCACCTTACTAAAGGGAGAGATTCTGAAGGGAGAGCTGGTAAATAATCTTCCAAGTTTACACAAAGGAATTCCATAGCTAACTTCTTTCCAAAGCAACAGCCAGCATCATGGATATGTTATTATTTTGGACAACATGCTATGCCAGGTAACAGCTAAAGCTTTATTAAAATGTGCTTTGGGCTACCTTTATAATATAATTAGAATTTTAATTCTTATCATCTGACATATTAATTGAGTGAAGTCATCGTACACATGGCACCATAGTCTATCATGTAAACCAAAACAAGTTGGCAAATATCAGGAGCCATTCTCATTTACCTTAAAACCTGGAGTCCAGCGAGTGTGACTTCGCCTCTATACTATGCTTACTAACATTTGGAAGAGAGAACTGGTATCACCCTGAAAAGTTCAATGAATTAATGCCTGGCACTCATTTTGAGTAATGGACTTTCTATTTCTTCCTTAATTTAAATGTCAGTTCATAATTAATCTGTCATGTCACTGTGTGCACCGGTCTATTTACACACTTCCAAGTCTGCATCATGTTGTGGGAGTGTAGATGGTTGATAACAATATACTATGTGGCCAGAAGTATGCATAGAACACAGGAGAAGGGTCCTGAGTCCCCTGGCAGGAGTCACTTGTTATAGACACCTCCTTTTGCACACTGTGCAGTTACAGTTTTTGTTTGGGTTTTCAGCACATACATAAAGAACAGACTATCAAGCACATAAGCGGCCTGGAAAACAGGCAACAGTTCCAATACCAATTAAGGACTTAATCCCCAGACAGCTGGTCACAGGCCTTGTTAATGACCCCAGACAGATAGTTACATGAAGATATTGACTTTGGGATTTGTATTTGTGCAGCTCAATGTCTAGGACAGTGTCTGACCTATAAATATTCAGTGTATGTTTGTATAATGAAGGAACAAATGAAAATAACTATTAGCTTGCTTATGGATAAAAAGCAATTAGGGCTAAATCCTTTCAATTAAGATTACTACTTATCTGTAGCTTCAGAATTAGCCAACCATAAGAAATGTCAGCAAGACTCCTAATAAGGTAGAACTCAATATTTTAATAGGAAAATAATACAGAAACCAAAACTGTACAAAACAGAATGCTCCCACAAGTATTCTTCAGGGTTTGTTACTGTTTTTTTAAGACAACTTCTCAGAGAATTCTAAGGAGAACCTGTCTCAAGAGATGCAATTGCTAGTCTGTGGTTCAAGAATCAGAGATGCTTACAAGGTAACAGAGAAGGTGAACAGGGAAACATCAATCTGATGTTACTAGAATGAATGATCCTCAAACATGCAACAAGTCATACACATACATACACACACACACACACACACACACACATATATATATCAAATGTGATCATAAAATGATACATAAACAGACTCATTTATATAACAGAAAATGGATTGAAGGCAAATATGCAGAAACACAAAAATGTATTGTAAGAAAATACAGGTTTAGGTAATAGGTCACTAAAACCTAATCTTAAGGTATCTGAAGAAAATATTTGATTAATGGAGCAGCACTGACAATGAACACTGTAATATGAAAGGCTCTGAGATGAGAAATGGAAAAAGTGCATCTTGTGTCCAGTGAATTCAATACTGCAATGCATCCTAATAATAACTTTAAATTTCAAGCTCAAAATTACAAACTTACTAAACTTCAAACATACGTGGGAGGTGGGCCTGGTGTCACAGGCATATAACTACAGAATTTGAGAGACTGAAGGACAAAGAATCCAAGGCCAGCCTGACCGATATATATCAAGGCCCTGACTCTAACGAAACAAAAAGTCATGTTGTAGGGAAATAAATACATAGCAAACCAAATTTCAGAGTTTCAACTGTTGATGCCAGTGGAGAGCTGTATTCAATTCTTACTCAAAACAACAACAAAAATGTAGTGGGTAGCCGTTCCAGCCCCCACTGAGGCTTTGGTAACTGTCATGCCTGCAAGGCGGGGCCAAGAGAGGGCCCTGAAGACCCGAGATCAGGATGTGCTGCCCTCCCTTGGTTCCTGGACCCTGGACACTAGAGGTAAACTGAGCCGAGTTCTCCAGAGAACACTGCCGGACTGCGCTACATCTTCCCCAGACCCTGTAACCTATGCCACTAAATAAACCTCCCTTTTAACTACGTGGAGTGGCCTTAATAATTTCACCAATACAAAAATGTGATTCCGGGCCACTAATACTTGTGAGGTAGCCATCAATATGTCCTAAGACACACAATTTACAACAGCTTTTCAATTCAGGTATCTTTCTTCAGATATCAATGATTCAAGACCTACAGGAAATGACCAGTAATTCAAGAATGACAGGAAAGGCAAGATACATCATTGCAAGTCCCACAAACTCATTTTAGTGCTATATGGTTGCTATGTATTTTATTTATTGTCATACACATGTTCACACATCCCTCAGCAGTATGCAACCTCCAAACAGCTTATGTCTGTCCACAGAATGATGTTGAGCAAGCACTGGTGTGGTATAGATGTAGATCAAAAGATATAAAATATCCGTTAAGAAAGAATAAGTTCAAGACATCTATTTGCAACACGGTGAGTATAATTGATAATATATTATATTCTTGAAAGATTCTGAGATGGCTTTTGCCACAAAGAAAAAGGAAAAAAATAGCAATGTGGAGTACTGCATGTTAATTACCTAGATGTAATCATTCCACAGTATCCGTCTCTACATGCTCTATGCAAGTTTCAAAACATTATGTTTCACATAGTAAGTACATTTAATATTATATTTAATCTTCAATTGTATTGCTGAATGTGATTCAATATTGCCTATTGAAAGCATGCACTCCACGCAGAATTAAATCTTTAAAATTATACAGCTATAAATTTATTGGAAGAACTTAAACCAAATTGTTCTGAATCTCTGTGAGTTTTACGTTTCTGTCCCCACCCGCAGTAATTTCACAATGCCCTAGAAACCTTGTTTTTCTTTTTCAAAAACAAACCATGATTATGGGATGAAAAACATAGTCTATGGAAGTATATTGTTAAAATTTCTCAGGGAAAGAACTCCAAAAGAGATGTGTTTCTTAGTAAATTATCATAAAACTGTGGTTGGAATATAATATATAGGGTATATAGTAATAAAATATACATATAACTTTATTCTCTGATTAGCTAAAGTGTATGCAGACACAGGACAGCAGGCAGTTAGAGGTAGAGTTGAGGGGTAAATACACAGGCTTGGAGATGAGAATTCCGAGCCTTGGGTGGTCATGTTCACACTGAAGTGAAGGGCTGCAATCGTCTCTAGTGAGGAATTCTCTGTAGTTAATAAGAGAAACGTCTCACCTCAGTAATAAGGACTGTTGCAATGTGCAAGATTAGGGGACAGGAAGGAAGCAGCATAATGGGGAGACATAATTGAATTCATTTGTTAGGGGAGTTTTAGTGAGCGCCCACGAACTAGATGTGTTAAACGCTAGAAACTTAGGTCTGGAGGCAGTCAGAGTGGTAGGTCCCAGTGAGACTGCAGCTTCTGAGATAACTGAGAGAAGAATCTGGTCCAGGCTTCTCTCCTTGACTGTCTTCATGTCTGTAGTGTTCTTCCTCTACCTTTTTGAGGTCTTCTTTCTGTACTTATGTATGTACAATTAGGCCCTTTTACTCATTCCTCTAAAAAAACAGTGGGTTGGGATGTGCCTAATGACTTTATTTCAGCTTCTTTATTTACATAAAGGCCTTCCTGCAAATACCGTCACATTCCGAGGTCCTAGGATTTAATATTGTCAATATAGCAATTCGGAGAGCAGGGACATTGCAATCCAACCTATGCAATAATTATGCCTTTCCAAATACCTGATACATTTCAAAAACTTAGCATTTCATTGCTTTAATTTTTTAGCAAAAGTCCTTCTCGATAACAGAGATCTAAGGCTTATTATTGTGACCAGCCAAGCATGATATTCTGCACAATAGCACACTTGACCTCCTTCGAGCTTCTGTGGTAGACAAGCCACTGAAGTAGACACAGAAAGCATTTCTAATGAAGTATTAGAGCCAGACTTTTAAAGCTTTCCAACCACAAACCTCTCGGTGGCAAATAAACGTTGACATTGTGATGCGAGGCACTAAATCCGAGGACTTAGAAAATAAAAGGTTTGAAGTCAACAGTCACTCTTCTTCCACTTTTACAGAATGCCGTTCCTTTATTCCTCGAAATCTGTGAGATCTGGCCTGTGCCTCTATCCACTGAGATTGCAAGCAGGGGTCGTGCTGGGCTAAAGTGCTAGACAGGCCTGTCTCAGGCACAAAATCAGACACCAAAAACTCAGTAATTCAGATCAATGTTGTGTTAGCACAGTATCTTTGCTGTAGCAATTAATGCAATAAGGATGAAGGAGGTGGTCTGATGAGGTATGAGCATTTGCAAACAAGCACAAGGACGTGAATTCAAATCTCCAGACCCATATAGAAAGCAAAGCGTGCTCACACGTGTGCCTGCAATCCCAGCACGCTGGAGGAACTAGGTAGCAGCAACAGGAGGATTGCCAGTCTCCAGCCTAGCTCCAGGTTCAGTGAGAGATGCTGTCTCCAATGAACGACACTGAGAACGAGAACAGGACCTCCAGCATCCTTTCCTGTCTTTATGAACATGAATGACTAATGTGATAAGATCTAAGAAAAAGAAAATAGTAAAAATATAGAGACAACAGCTGCATTCTTTTCCTCTTGCTTCAGTCTCCAGTATAGCTCCAACGAACTATTTCTGATGATAGTTAGTACATTTTTAAGGTTTTGAAATTAATTCTAATGTGTAAATTATTCTATTAAAGTATTTGTTTTGTCACTTTTTTTAGGCAAGGTCTCGTGTAGTCCAGCCTAGCTCGGAACTCACTGTTTAGGTGAGGATGACAATGAACTCCTGGTTCTCAGACCTCTACTTCCCAGATGTTTGGTTTTTAATCCCGCACCACTGAACTGGGCTGTTGGCGGAGTGATAGAGTTTTAAATTTTATGCCTGGTGTTATGTCCAAGGCAGTCCCTCCTGTATGCAGGACATTCAACCTTAACTGCTTACACTATGCTTTTCTTTGCCAAGGTGCTACTCCACCATGGTCTGAGGATTCCACATAGATATGAACACGTAGGAAAGGAATTCTGGTCTTCAACTCTCCCTGCTTCCAGTGATAGACCAATGTCATCATTATGCAATTCTTCAACCGTGTTAAAAACGCAAGTTTCCCACCCCCTACACTCACATTTAACACTATCCTCTGTTTCCCTTCAAAATTCATCTACTCAGACGCAACCTCTAGCACTCAGCCCATACCTTAGCTCTTCATTCAGTGTTTGATTCTTGACCATCTGGCTTTTCTTTACCAGGTTGTATTGTTAGAATCAATACTTGTGGGTTTTTTGTGTGTGTGTGTGTGCTCATTTTCTCCAACCTAGTATATAAGTTCTCATTCTTGTTACAGATTGATTGATTAGTATCTATGACTTCCCGCCTACTTCCTTGGCCACCATGCTTCTCCTTTTGGTTGTCATTCCACCCCAATGTCCTTCCTCCCCGACCTCCTGACCTCCCAAGCCTTACTGAACAAGGTATTGCTTAGTAGTCCTGGCTGACCTGAAACTCACTCTACAGTCTAGACCTCAAACTTATGGCATTTTTCTTGTCTCTGACTTCTAAATTCTGGGTTTTAGGATGGGACCATCATGCCTTGATTGGCTACTTATGTCAATTGCTTTTGTCAATTTGGCACAGTAGAGTCAATCAGCTCGGGAAAGGGTACCTCCATTGAGAAACTATCTCCTTCAGATTGGCCCCTGGACATTTCTATGGATCATTTTCTTCATCAATGATTAGTGTGGGAGGACCCAGCTCACTGTGGGTGGTACCATCCCTAGGCAGGTGGTCCTGGGTTATATAAGAAAGACTACTAGCAATAGTGGAGAGGGTATCTGAACTGGCCATCATACTGTAATCAGATTGGTGACTACCCTAACTGTCATCATAAAGCTTTCATCCAGTAACTGATGGAAGCAGATGCAGAGACAAGCACTGGACTGAGCTCTGGAGTCCTGTTGAAGAGAGGGAGGAGGGATTGTACAAGTCAGGGGTGTCTAGGTCATTATGGAGAAACCCACAGAGACACCTGATCTGAGCTCATGGGAGCTCATGGACTCTAGACCAACAGCTAGGGAGCCTGCATGGGACCAACCTAGGCCCTCTGCATGTGTGTGACAGTTGTGTAGCTTGGTCTATTTGTAGGGCTCCTAGCAGTGGTGGGATCAGGACCTGTCTCTGGCACTTAGCCGGCTTTTGGGGGACATATTCCTCATGCTGGGTTGCCTTGCCCAGCCTTGATGCAGGGGGAGGAGCTTGGTCCTGCCTTAAGTTGGTGTGCCATGCTTTGTTGATGCCCATGGGAGGCTTGCCCCTTTCTGAACTAGACAGGGAAGGAGTGGATGGGGAGGAGGGTAGATGGGGGGGTGGGGATATGGGAGGAGAGGAGGAAGGGGAAACTGTGGTTGGTTTGTTAAATAAATGAAAAATTTTAATTGATTTAAAAAAATAGAAAGAAAGAAAACAAGCCAAGCAGGCCACGGGGAGCAATTCAGTAAGGAAAACTCTTTCAACATCTATTTCAGTTCCTGCCTCCAGGTTCTTCCCTTGAGTTCCTGGTCTGATTTCCTTCAGTGGACTGTTACCTTATGGTGTAAGATGAACTAAACACTTTCTTCCCAGAAGTTGCCTTTGGTCAGTGTTTTAACCCAGTAGCAGAAGGCGAATTAAAACAGCACTCTCCACTCTCTGCCAAACCTGTACGTGTATCTAGGGCTCATACCCTGGCCGCCATCTTTATTGTCACTGTTTCATGTCTACACCATATCCTTGGATATTTCACAAAAAAATCTCAACATTTTAAAAGCTACCTACTTGTGATTCTGTATTGCCCACTCCTGGATTTCTATTTCCTTATTTCCTCTTTACAAACAAATCCAATTGCCTATTTGATATTCTCACGTAGATGTTTCATAAAAATTATAATTAAGACACAGCAAACATCCCCATTTTCATCTGAGTCTGTTTCCTCCCTCGTCTCCCCTGTTACCCACTCTATCGCTCAGTCTGGTGCATGCTAGCTCCTTCCCTCTTTCTGCATGGACCACCTACAGCTGTTGTTGACAGTACCTCCAAAGCACATCACAAATCTCTCCACATCTCTCCATTTCCAAAGCTGCAGCCCTACCCTTCCAACTCACCATAATCTCAACTACTAAAGTTACCTCTTAGTATTGTCTCCTTCATTCAAGTGCCATTCATGTGTGCACCAATTTACAGTGTCTATCTGCAGGTGAAAATCAAATCACAGCCCTGCTCTGTCATTCTTTCAACTTAGAAAATAAATCCAAGCTCCTCTCCAGGCATGGGAGGCTTTGTTTGATCAATCCTTGCCTCCTCCTGACCTACCTCCTCTATCTCTGTCCATTAGTTCCTTTTCAAACGCATGCACACACACACACACACACACACACACACACACCACAATCACATACACACACAGAATCACTTACACACAGTCACATACACACACATACACACACAGAGTCACAAACATACACACACAGTTACACACACACACACACACACACACACACAACACAAAGAGGGCACATTTATGTTTCAGGAGCATCGCTCTTATTTTTCCTTGAACACACCAAGCTCATTTCCACTCCAGGGTTTTGTTTAGCCACGGTTTCTTCTGCCTAGAATGTTTTTTCTCTTCTCACTGTCCTGATTTAGGTTAAGTAGAATTACCTCCTCTGAGAAGGCTTCCTCTGTCAGACTCTGCCCACACTGTTTATTTTGTCTCCTCTTCAAAGGGCTCCACTAAAATCATCTTATTCATTTATTTGTTCACAGGCTCCTTCCACTATCTGAAGCAGGGGATTTGTGTTTATTGCTCATTGTGGTATTTCTTGAATCTCGAATACGGTCTGCCCAAAATCCTACTCAAAATGTACACACTGCATGAACAACTGGATGAATTAGTTGGTAAAACCTGACATCTAAGAGTCATATCTGGGACTCAGAAGCTGGAAGCACCGTGTCTACACAGATATTTTCCTCTGAGAGAACGTGATCTCCCTGGGAATCTGCTTCCAGGGAAAAGGATATGAGACCATGTCTTTCAGGGTCAGAAAGATTTTTTTCTTGTCTCCAGAGAAACTATGAAAAATTTCCTATTCTGTGACAGGTAGATCTATATTCATTAGTTCCTATTCAAACACCACACACACACACACACACACACACACACACACACACAGAGGAAAAGGGTTTAGATTTGCACTCAGTTGCAATTCACTGACAGTTGAAACAGTTTTCCTTGATAGCTTCTGCTTCTGACTTGGAGTTAACAAAAACAAAAGTTTGCCTGACTTCTTCAGTCACGGCTGTAATTTATCTTACTCTTGACTATATCTAAGGAAAAGAAATATAAATTAATGGCTCCATAGTTTATCCTGCCAAGTGAGCAAAAGTCATCAGAATAGCTGTTAAAAGTTGGCAAAAATTAACAAGAAAATTTGGATGCTTAATGTAGATTAGTTATAAATAAGCTCACTGAATTCTCAGAACTAGAGCAATATAGTGATTAACTGCTGTGTGTCATATGGTCAGCAAGGCTTTTGTATATGGCTTCAATATACTTTTTTTTTTTTTTTGGTTTTTCGAGACAGGGTTTCTCTGTGTAGTTTTGGTGCCTTTCCTGGAGCTCACTTGGTAGCCCAGGCTGGCCTCGAACTCACAGAGATCCGCCTGCCTCTGCCTCCCGAGTGCTAGGATTAAAGGTGTGTGCCACCAACGCTCGGCTTCAATATACATTTTTAAGCACTATACTTGGATTCTGTGTACCAATCATTCTGTCAGATCACTTTTGCCCACAAAACTGCCATCTAAAATACTTTTCCTGCCTATTTTCTACCTGTAAGGAATCAAACAGATTTTGTAAACTTTGGGTCATATTTGTTAAAGTCCCTGAATATTTGAAAAAAAAAATGGTTTGAATATATTCACTTTCATTCAAGTTCTTATGATGGGCTTTTTTTTTTTCTACTTACTGTTGCTGTAAGAAATAAATTGATAGCTTGGCAATGTTAGCATATAAGGTTGTTTTGTTCACAAAGAAATAAATCAAGAATATGGAAGGGACTGGCTGGGTGACTCTTACTTCACCCTAAGAACTTCCAGATTTCTTTTGGTAGCATTAGTATCCCAACAAATATAGCAGAAGATAAACTGCTTTTGCAGGGGACACAGCACAGGAGCACTTTCCCAGTTAAGGTCACAAATCATCCAGACTTGAGGAGAGGGGACAGAGACCCTACCTCCAATGTGAAACCAAGTTTACAATATTAAGGAAGTACATGGGTCTGATAGATTCAGTGGAAGCCATTTTTGGAAAGCCTAATCCACTACAGGATTCAGGGTCATCAGTGGTCTTAATTTGCATGTCAATGATACCAGGAACATTTCAGACAGTTTCCATCCATGCAAGTTAGTTCTACTTATTGTCTTGTTTCTTTTCCCGTTGCTGTGATAAAATACTCTGAGGAAAGCAATGTAAGTAGGAAAAAAAGCTTATTTTAGCTCAAGTTCCAGGTTGCAGTCCACCAAGGTGGGCAAGTCAAGGCCACAGGAGCCTAAAGCAGCTGGTCACGTTACATCCATCCACAGTAGGAAAGAGAGCAGTGGGTGCATGAATGCTAGTGTTCAGCTCTTTGTCTCCACTCTTATAAAGTCTAGAATTCCCTGTCAAGGGAATGACACCACCCAGAGTGGGCAGGTCTTCTGACCACAATTGGCACAATCACACCTCAGACACACTCAGAGGCCATCTCCCACGTGATTCCAGATTTTGTTGAGCTGACAATTGACAATTAATACTGACCATCACTTTGCCCCCCATCTTTACACACAAACATATCACTTTTAACCCGTCACCTTCCACCCCTTGCCCCAAAGTCTCATGTTTATCTCATGAAATAAAATACAGTTCAACTTTAAAGGTGCCCACAGTCTTTACAGCTCCAACACTTTAAAAGTCCAAATTTTCTTAACTGTGAACTCTCATAAAATAAAAAAACCCGCATATTTCCAGCATATAATGACACAGCATAAATTTTTGTAATCCAAAATGGAAGTATCTTGTAATACTAGGGGAAAAAAATCACATAAAAGCAAAGACCAAAATCCAGCAGGGCAAACATCAAATCTCAATGCTCAGCATCAGCTGGGGCTCCAAGGGACTTTGGTGGCCCAACCCTCCAGATTTGCCTCCTGCAGCACGCACAGATTCACTCCTCAATTGACTCTACTCAACGGTCAAAGCTCTCCTTGGTGTACCTCCCACAGACCTGGAATCACCAATATTCTTAGGTCTCTACTGCAATCGAAGACTCATATTTGCAGCTTTATGCAATGGCTTCTCAGGGCCTCTGTACAAGAACTCTGACCCTGACAAACACTGACTGGCCTCAGCTGTTCTCCACGACCTTGTCTTTCTTGCTTTTTCATGCCTTTGAATCACTACCATTTGGACAACACTGCTGAGGTCTATCACTAGCTTAAGATGTAGTCTATCCCTCTTGGACTTCTATCAGTTTCTGTCTTCTGAACTTGATGAAATACTTTCATAGACAGATGTTTTCAAGAAGGAACCCTTTCCACTTAGATGTTATGCACAAGGTGGAACTTCCAATGAGTGGGGTTTTGATCTCAGGATACCTTCCCTACTGTCCTAGTGTAGTGCAAGAGGTTTTTCTTTAGCAATACTGATCTCTTGGTCATAGTTGTTTTCTCAATATCAGCCTGGATTCTCGCCTGTCCTGAAATTTCCTTTGCCAAACAAACTGTCTTTAAATTCATCTTCACTGAGGACATAGACAGAAGGAAGGCAAATTCTTGGGCCAGATGCCACATGAGTGACTCCTAGTCCAGTTCCTGATACGAGTCTTTGTTCCCCCTCTGAAATCTTGGGAGCCTGGCTTCCCAGCGTACATTTCTCTCAGCATTCTTGTCTTCTAAGTTTCCATCAGAATGGCCCATTAAGATGTTTACAGCATTCAGATTTTCCACTCATCCACATTCCAGCCATTAAACAGTTGAAATGGTCTACAAAGCATTGTCAGAATTTTCATAACAATAATTCTACTCCCGGTTCCAAGTTCTGTCTTAGTTTCTTGTACATTGCTATGACAAAATAATCTTGACAAGAGCAACTTAAGGGAGAAAGGGCCTCTTTTAGCTCAAAGGCCCAGGGTATAGTCCATCATGGCAAGGAATTCACAGCAGCAGGAACTTGGCACATAGTATATCCATGGTCATAAAAGACCAATAAACATATGAATGTCTTTCCCCCTACTCTGATACAGTCCAAGATCTTCTCTATGAGAATGTGCCATCTACAGTAAGCAGGTATTCCCACCTCAACTGACATACTCAACATAATCCCCACACACACATACTTATAGGTCCATTTCCCAGTGATTACACACACACACACACACACACCACCACCACCACCACCACCACCACCATCACCATTAAAATCATTATCTTATAATTAATCAGAATAAAAATGTATTTTCATACTATTTAATCCTTTTTTTTACTTTTTTATTTTTAATGATTTTTTTTTTTACATCCCGATCCCAATTGCAGTTTCCCCTCCCTCCTCTCCTCCCAGTCTCTGCCTCCTACCTTCCCTCTGCCCCCCACCCCTGCAATCCACTCCTCCTCTATTTCTATTCAGAAAAGGGCAGGTCTCCCATGGATGTCAACCAAACATGGTATATCAAGTTGCAGTAAGACTAGGCAACTTCCTTATATTAAGGCTGGACAAGACAACCCAGTATGAGGAATAGGGTCTCAAAAGCTGGTAAAAGAGTCAGAGACAGCCCCTGCTCCCACTGTTAGGAGTCCCACAAGAAGACCAAGCTACACCCTGTAACATATATGCAGAGGGCCTAAGTCAGTCCCACACAGGCTCTCTGGTTGTTTTTCAGTCTCTGTGAGCTCCATGAGCCTAGGTTAATTGATTCTGTGAGTTTTCTTGTGGTGTCCTTGACCCCTCTGACTCCTACAATCCACCAGTCTTTGAATATAGCAGAATATCAAATATCGTTAGGCATCACTACATTGACTTTTTTTTTGCCAGTTATGTTTGGCTCTATCCTAGGTCTCTGGGATATCCAGCCTCTGGGTCATGGCCCTCCAGGCAGTGTCAGGGGTGGGCTCCCTCTCCTGGTATAAGTTGTCTGTCCCTTGTGTTTTTTATCTCAGCCATTCTGACAGGTGTAAAATGGAATCTCAGATTTGTATTTCCATGATGGCTAAGGATGGTAAACATTACTTTAAGTGTTTTTCAGCCATTTGAGATTCTTCTGTTGAGGATTCTCTGTTTAGAACTGTACCCTATTTTTAATTGGATTATTTGGTTTTTTGATGTCTAGTTTCTTGAGCTCTTTATATATTTTGAATATCAGCCCTCTGTCAGATGTGGAGATGGTGAAGATCTTTTCCCATTCTATAGGCTGCCATTTTCTCCTATTGACAGTATCCTTTGCCTTACAGAAGCTTTTCTGTTTCATGAGGCCCCATTTATTAATTGTTCATCCTAGTGCCTTCACTATTGGTGTTCTGTCCAGGAAGTTGTCTCCTGTGCCAATGTTTCAAGACTATTTCCCACGTTTTCTTCTATCAGATTCATTGTATATGGTTTTATGTTGAGGTCTTTGACCCACTTTGAGTTTTGTGCATGGTTATACATATGGATCTATTTGCATTCTTCTACATGCTGACATCCAGTTGTACCACCACTATTTGTTGAAGATGCTTTCTTTTTTCCATTGTATAATTTTGGCTTTGTTGTCAAAAATCAGGTGTCCATAGGTGTGTGGATTTATATCTGGGTCTTCAATTCAATTTTATTGACCCATCTCTCTGTTTTTATGCCAATACCATGTGATTTTTATTACTATAGCTTGCTAGAAGAGCTTGAAATCATGGATGGTGATATCTGTGGAAGTTCCTTTATTGTACAGGATTATTTTAGCTATCCTGGATTTTGTTGTTGCTGTTGTGTTGTGTTTTTCCATATGAAGTTGAGTATTGTTCTTTCAAGGTCTATAAAGAACTGTGTTGGTATTTTGATGGAGATTACACTGAATCCTGTAGATTGATTTTGGTAAGATGGCCATTTTTACTATATTAATCCTACTGATCCATGAGCATGGGAGATCTTTCCATTTTCTGGTATCTTCTCCAATTTCTTTCTTCAAAGACTTGAAGTTCTTGTCATACAATTCTTTCACTTGCTTGGTTAGAGTTATACCAAGATATTTTATATTATTTGTGGCTATTGTGAAGGGTGTTGTTCCCCTGATTTCTTCATCCACCCGTTCATCATTTGTATACAGGAAGGCTACTGTCTTTTTTGAGTTAATCTTGTATCCAGCCACTTCACTGAAGAAGTTTATCAGCTGTGGCAGTTCCCTGGTAGATAATCCCCATTTTTAATCTACTGCTTTGAAGGAAGAAAGCTGGCAGCCTTAATACAAAATTTTAATTTTCCTTCATGGGCTCTGCCAAAGGATGAAAATTGATAACAAGGATTGTATTAGATTCAGAAAAAATTAGCCTCAAATTATCTCTACCTTAATGTCTCTTTAAGGCAGTAGCTCATATCACTGTCATTCAGAATAATCAGGAAATAAATGATAATAGCTTTTAATTAATCAATTATTTCAGGAAAAAATAAATATGCAGGAGTAAACTTTGCCTGTTGAACTGTGGTGAACACTCTATACACATATACGTCTGTGTATCTGTGAATAGCTGGATTTACTCAATCCGTACATCACTTACCAGTGAGTATCTTCTCAAACACATGCAGGTAATTGGGAGAAGAGCATAAGTTTGAAATCCATATTCAGAATTGCTAAGCCTGTCCTCTTTCTGCAATATCAGCTATATTAAAATATTAATGTAAGTGCATACTTTTCCTTGGTGGAGTGGTCGTCTGAATGCTTTCTCAAAATTATTTTTTTCTTGAAAAACACCTATCTTCTAAAAAGTTCATCTTTAAGAGGCCTTTCAGCTCTGGGTAAGTGTGGGGCTTCACAAGTGATACAGTAAGTTCCCTGGATGCACTCATTTGCTTCATACTGGCTTTAATGTCATCTACAAATTCCAGGAAACTCGGTGTGCTGTTGCAAAGGTGAAGGGCATGTCATTTCATATCTAAACTAATTTAGCTGTGCCTCAGAAGCCTCATTCTAACAAGATAAAAGGAAGCGACAAATCCAGCAAGGGCCGTGACCATTTCTCCTCTATGTGTAGAATGTGCCATCACATAGGAAAAACTTTTCATTCAATCTTTTGAAGCTAATCTGAGATCCTCATAACTGAACATCGCGGTCTCTGAGAAGCAAAGCTTTGTTGCATCATTCCTAACCAAAAGTCTGCGCATTTGTATTATATTTTTAATGGACAAAAAATTGTATATATTCACAGGTTATATTGTGACATTTTAAACATATGTTTGCAATGTAGACTAGTCAACAATCCACCACTTCACATGCGTACTAGTTAGTTAGTTAGTTAGTTAGTTAGTTAGTTAGTGTTTTTGAGACAGACTCTCATATACTCCAGCTGATCTAACTATGTAGCCAAGGTTAATGAAGTCCCAATCCTTCTACTTCTACCTTCTCTGTGCTGGGAATATAGGGATTATAGGCATGTATGACTATGCCAAACTATTATTTGTTGTCAAAAGCATATTTAAAGTCTAATTTCCGCAATTTCAGATACACAAGATACCACTTTTATTATAGTCACCAGACTCTGAATAAGTCACTAGAAATCATTCTTGTCCAATGAGAACAGCTCATTCTGTATTGGAAATGTACTGAGTTTGCAATGTGGAGCTTAGACTAACACATTTAGACTTCTTGCATGGTTTTTGCTGAAGTTTTTAATGCGAAATTGTTCAAATACAAGAACCCTAGCAATTGCTGGTCAATAAATCACACATGCTGCCTAATAACATAACATCTATCCAATGTAAGACACTGGACCAGATACCAGGATCACATAGTAAGAAATATATATATGGTTGCTGCCCTTAAAGGGTTTCCCCATCTACTGGACAGCACATAAGCAAAGTGCCATTATAGTGTAGAGTAGTAGATATTATATTAATGGCATATTTTGTGTGCCATGAAGATCTCAAAGTACAAATGCATCAGCTTTAGTAGTTTGAGGTGGTACTAGAAGCTCAGAATGGATGAATTTGGATCTATTGAATAGAGATAATCATTTTGGATGGCAGTAATAGAGCATGTATGAAGACATTGAGATTTGAAATCTCACAATCAAGTTAAAATTTTCGAAGTAGTTCAGAAAAGCTAAAAGAATATGAAGGATGTTCTGAGTATAGGGAGCTGAGCACCAGAAAAACATATCATTTAGATTTTATGAGTTATTCTGGAGTTCAAACTTTTTTGAAAGATGTGGGATGTTGGGGAAGAATTTAATTCAGACAGTAATACATATTTCTAAGAGGTAACTCCAAGGTTTTGGGTTTATGGCTCAGTAGTAGAATGCTTATTTAATGCTCATGAGGTTTAATCCCCAATATAGCAAAAAAGACAATGGTCACCCCAACAACAATGTATGTCCTGGGTTAAAATGGGAAGAGGCAGAGTCAATATGGGGAAGCACACATGAATATATGTGAAGATATATGTGAGGAGTGCTAAGAGTCTGAACATGACCACAGAGGATAAAGAAGGAGACAGATTCAGAAGTAACACCTCATAGTACCTAAGACTGAGTGGATATTAGAAGCATGAGGAAGCTCTAGAATATCTCCATGCCCTCAGCAATTGCATGGATGTCATTACTCACCAAGTTTAAGTGACTAATTCACTGAATGGTGACCAAATTAACAGTTCATCTAACTTTCAGCATTAATTCGTGTGGAGGAGGGGCGTGTGTGTGTGTGTGTGTGTGTGTGTTTTGTATATGTGTGTGATGCAGACATGTAAGTATGCAGAGTGCACTCATGCAGAGACCAGAGTCAGAAATCAATTGTCTCCCTCCCTCTATTTCTCTCCCTACTTTCTTAGTATGGGGTCTTTTACTTTGGGCTAGACTGGCTGACCAGAGAGCTCGAGGGATTTGCCTATCTTTACCCTGTAATGCTGGGGTTATGAATATCCTATGACTGCTCCATCTTGTGAACGTCTAGTCTTTCCATTAAAATACAATTTAAAAATCCCTAGATTACATCCTTGTTTTTCTGAACATTTTGTAGAAAGAAATGTACAAGAGTAGAGACAGTACAATCAATACATGCCTGGTCAATGAAGTCATTGTGGGGAACTGTTAAAATGATTCTATACCACATCGGGCAAGTAACTGGCAAATATCTAGCTAATTATAAAATCCATTCGTTACCCAATTCATGAAACAAAATCACAAGGTAAAACATTTTAAAGTTAATAAAAGGTATTTCAGAATCTTAAAGACTGTTGGGAATAGGGAACACTAGTTGTTAATGTTTGAATGTTTGAAAATGTCACTTCCTTCAATACTCTTCTACTAAACTGTATACTAAGTAATTTTACTATGCCAATGTCTAAGAAGAATGTTGGCAGTGAAGTCAATCAAATCAGAATTATATATCATAGCTAGGTAGACAGATGATAGATAGATAGATAGATAGATAGATAGATAGATAGATAGATAGATGATAGAGAAATAGTAGATAGATGACAGATAAATAGCTTGATAGATAGATGAGATAGATGATAGATACATAGACAGATGATAGATAGACAGACAGACAGACAGACAGACAGACAGATAGATAGATAGATAGATAGATAGATAGATAGATAGATAGATAGATAGACAGATAGATAAACAGATAGATAAAAAGGAAAACAGATTAAAAACTAACCATGAAAAACTTATACTTCTCATTGGTAAGTTTCTCGTATGACTTCTTTATTCCATGTTCTTTCTCCTAAAGTGTTAATTAGCATTGGTAATATAGACATGAAACTAACAACAATTAAAAAGTTACACATCCATAATCCCAACACTCAGGACATTCCATGCATGGAAAAGTAAAGAATGCAATTTAGAAAGGATGAGTGCAGAACTGGAAGACATTAAATACACCATCTTTAGAAGAAAACAATCTGGCTGTTTATTATACCAAAAAGAGGTGCTTAGAATAATATCATATCTCCATTCTGTGGCACAAAATATGCTTTTACACTTTGTCTAAAAATTGTTGAATTATCCTTGAATTCTTCATTTAATAGTCTAAGGAAATATTTCTACATTCCAATATTTTCTACATTTTATTTATATATGAGTACCATTGTATACAGATAATATGACAATTAAAGTAAAAAATACAGTGTAATTTTTCCCATTGAACAAACAGCAGTATGTAATTGCGAAGACAAAAAATACATATGACAAGTCTTTTTAAACAAACACTAAGGGATAAACACCAACCACTCAAAATATAACGCACAGAAAACTCCTATAATCATACAGATTTAGACATTGCTTTTGTAGATACATTAATAATTTGATTACTATATACAGGTCCTCACATAGTTTAAGGAGGATGTTACTTTTCTATTAAGGCTAATTTTTAACTACTTTTCTAAAATATAAGGATAAGGAGTAGCACAAAAGGTCTGTCTTTATAAACATTTGGCCAGGTAAGCACATGTGCTCACAAACACATATCCACATCTATTTCTAAGTAAGTTGCTAGTAGTTACTAGACTCAACTATTTTTGAAAAAAAAATTAAAAACCTTAGAAAAAGTATATTACAAGTTAATCACATTTGATATAAAATTCACCTTTTCTATAAAATACTTGGTGCTGATGAGACTGTGCACTATTAAAAACTAAATTCCCCATGGAGTACGTAAGATGCTAACAAAATCTTCATCATTTGCTATCCCTATACTTAGGCCTTCATAGTAATCTTCAAATTCACCATATGAAACTTCATCAGGCTTGCTGCAGGCATCTCTTAATGTCTCTAGAAAAGATGATTTGATTTCCTCCTCTGTTGAATGCCCTGCAGGAAGAGGACGAACTGTGAAATATTTTCCATAAAAGTTCAGCAAGATGACGGATGATGATAAAGGGATACTTATTCATCTTATGAAATAATTTCAGCAATTTAAAATCATATGCCAAACTTCCCTCTAATTTATTTAAACATGAAGCAGAATTCATTTCTCTCATAATCGGCCTATCGTCTCCCCTTCTTTCTTTCATACATTGATCTATTCTCAAGCTTTTAGCACAGAGCTTAGAAAAAAGGAAAATATTCATAATAATAAATGGATTTAAGGATGAAATGTTACAGAAAATGGTCAGATAATATCCAAAATAAAATGAACAAAAGTATGTGTTAACAAAGCAAAAACAATGGCACTGGGTAATCTATGATCTTTAAAATGGCCTTTAAAACTATTTTTAAGTCAGAGGGCTCAGTGACCAAGGATACTGCTGCTCTTCTAGTGAACCCAAGCTTGGGCCCAGCACCCACATTGTGTGGCTCACAGTGGCCTGTAACTCCAGCTCCATGTGGTCTGACACCATCTTCTGGCCTCAGTGGGTACCCACACCCCCAAGCACAGACACAAACGCACATACGCATATGTAAAAATAAATTCAAGAAAGACATGTCGCCGTCATTTAAAAATATACATAATAAATAGGAAGACAATCATCATTTATTAAAATGAAGGCAGTTTGGATGGAAAAGGACTATTTTGTACTATGTAAAGATAATACTATGTGAAAAAGTGGATTTGTGATTGTTAGTCAAAGCTAAATCTAATCAGCATGGAATGTATAGGGAAACAAATTTTAACATAAATTTTCTAATTAAAACAAATTTTATTTAAACTTATGCCTCAAATACCAAGAACTGTATACCTTCTTAAAACCACCCACCTAGGAAATACCCATCTCCCATTATCCGTGGCTGAATTTTCTTTCATTGCTCTGATTTAATTGTTACAAAATTAAATATTGGATTTCTGTCATTAATGAAAACCTCTATTTGGGATTTCCCACTTCTATTAAAGCATTTTTTTCTCTAACAGATTACTTAAGCAGAGAGAGAGAGAGAGAGAATATTTTCTACAACTTAAATTAAACTGTAAAGCCAAGCATGCAGGAGGCAGAGGCAGAGGGAAGCCAGGAGCAGGAGACTGTCCTGGTCTACACAGCGAGATCCTATTTCAAAAAGAAGGAGAAGAAGAGGAGGAGGAAGAGAAAGAGGAAGAAGAAGAGGAAGAAGAAAATGTAATAGTAGACAACTTTTATCCCAGAAATTGTCATGTAAATATATTACAATTCGTACTGAAACATAAAGATAGGATTTTCTTTGTTATATTAAAGCATCGCTGTGTTTTCTCTTCTAGGCACATGCAGCCTGCTTAGCTTCCTCTCCTTATTGTGAATGCAAAGACAAAGTAAGTCATCCCTGGAAGCAGCCAAGGCTTACACAACAAGAGTGAACCCCAACTCAATCTCTGGCCCATAATAGAAGTAAAGCTGTCCAAGCAAGTCAATTGAGATTATTAGGCACAAAGACAAGAGAAAAGATAAATGATATTGAATTCACCTAACTTTGAAATAAGAAAACTCTTTTGCACTTGTGTTTGGTATGACTAACTAAATAGAAAGGTGTGGGAGTGGTATGCCCAGGATGGCCTTATCCTTCCGGAGAGATGGCTCAGTGGTTAAGAGCACTGGCTGCTCTCCCAGAGGACCCGGGTTCAATTCCCAGCACCCACACGGCAACTCACAACTGTCTCTAACTCCAGTTCCAGGGGATCTGACACCTTCATACCAATGCACATAAAATAAAGTTAAATAAATTATTTTTTAAAAAAAGAAATGAAAGTAACTATAATGTATCCTTGTTAATATAAAATGTAAAAAATTAAATTCCAAAAAACAGTCTTCCATATTCACCCTATGTAACTATCCAGAAAAGGGAGTCAAAATACTCATAAACAAATTCATAAGTGGGCAGGGTGTGGAGGTAAACACCAAAATCCCAACACTTAACAAAAGTGGAGTTAACTGAGAGTCTGGCCGTGCTCCAATGATTCTACAGCAACACAAACTGAACCTGGTATATTTTTTTCTTTTTGGGGGGAGGGTGGGCCTAGAAGGAATGGGAATCGAGTATGATCAGGATACATTGTATGAAATTCCCAAGTAATTAATAAAAATATTATGTTGGGGGAAAATGTGAGTCTGGGGGCTCTCGGGCCAGCATGGGTCACATGGCAAGACCCTGTCTCCAAACAAAACTAGAGAATATTCAATGAGTAATGAAAATATTTTACCTCTGTATTAGAGAAATTCAAATGAAGTTAAGACCAGGGAGTTGAACAAAAATAATTCTGCAACAAAAGGCAGTATAATCTAGTGTGGAACTAGCTATCATTACAACAGCATTTGGAAGTGCCAGTTGATATTGGAAACATGGATAGCCTAGGTAAGTCTAGGTATTGGTATCATATGAGGGAATCAGAAGAAAAGGAACCTAAGGAGTCACAATGTATGGTTCATTGGATGCACATAAATAATTAGAAATTAAAAGTCCACCAATAAGAGAATAACTGTACACGTTGCAATGTATTGATTATTAGGAGAATAATATGTGGCAAATAAAAATAAACATTTCAGTGTGGATTTACATGGAAATAGCTCCAAAATACACTGTTGAGTGAAGAGCAAATTACAGAATAGTACCTCTAATACAGCTTTCAAGTCAGAAAAAAAATTGCAAACTGTTAGCAAAGTATGAGCTATGAAAAAACATAGAGTAAGGTCTGAAAGATATGTCACATGGTTACAAGGTTTGTTCTTTTGAGGAAAAAAAATGAAGGAAGTTTCTGTGGCCAAGCATTGTGATAAGTTGCAGTCATAAAGCAACTACACAAAAGGGTAAGAAATATAACAGGAAATGTATCTTTAAAATTACTTTAGGAAATTCATTATACACCCCCTCCTATTTTTGAGGCAAAATCTCACTACATAGCCCAAGCTGGCCTCAAATTTGCATACCCCATGCCTCTCCCTCCCTAAGTGCTGATTATAGGTGTGTACAGCCACTCTTGGCTGGATTTTAACAGACACATAGGTGCCACTGTATGTATAATCCCACCCCTGGATAAAGAGATAAATCCTCTTCAATCCTCAAGGGTAGGTAACTGTATCAGAAGATACAATAATCCTTTCAGGGAGCCTAACAGAGGTTTTAACAAATCTCTTTTAAACTGCAATTCCTCGCCCATTGCAAGTGAGAGACAAGTGTTCTATCTTGATTGTAAGTGTCAAAGAAATCCATAAGTACAGACAATAGACCTAAGAATTTTTAAATGAAGAAGGGAAAGTGGCTCTAAAGCCATTGTCTCAAACAAAATTTGTTTTATTTCCTTCCTTAACAGCCCCAGCTGATGCTTCAGATTTAGCGTAATTTAAAGAAGACACTTTTATTAACAAGCACGGTGGAAATCAAATGTATTTGGCATGTGGTAGTTACCTGAAATCACCCGTGGATGCTTCCTGGCACAGTAACACTTTCTTATGTCTATAACGGACGCAATGCCAGTTTTGTTGAAATCCAGTTTCATGAAGACCTAAAGAAAGACGGGGTTTCTCTCTGTGAAATCATTAGGCTTGAGAAGCTATTGTGCAGTCAATGGTTTCTGAACTGTGAACAAGGCATTTTGAAGGAACTAAACACGTGCTTGGGAAAAAAAAGCATCATATACACAGGAGGGAGGAGACTAAAGCAAAAACCAGGAAACCCTCATTCAAGCATTTCATGTGTTCACTGTCTAGCATCCTGAACTGCACAAAGCGGTCGATCCCACTGTCCTACCCTGGTTCTGCTGGGAACCAAAGTGTCTGGTCAAAGCCCTTGGTAACTTTCAGCTCCAGGACTCATGAAATTGATAAATGGACCCAAACGAAGAGCTAGGAAGTTATTTGAAGGGTGTTTTTTTGTCTATTTGTGTTTTAGTTCAAAAGTGAAGCTACAAACTTCATATCCAAAGAATGAATGAACAGATGAAATGTTTATTTCTCAACACTGCCTTTCCAATTACTGGTTCACTTACTGTTCTTCCAACTCAATGCAATGCTGCATATCAAAAGTACTAAGAAAGAAACCAGATACACAGAACACCAATCTGTCCACAGCGGCAGCCTGTGTTTGCCAGGAGTCCAAACCAGGAGCGTCTTCATTCACTCACAATAGTTAATTCACTGCAGCCTTGTACCGGCTTTAGATTCAATTGTGCCCCAAATTCCTTTCCTGAATCCTAATACTTAGCTGCCCCAGAATAGGACTGTGTGCAGAGAAAGAGTCCTTAAGGAAGTAATTAAGACAAAATGGAAGCATTAGGGTAGGCCCCAGTCCAGGGACTAGCATTCCTTTAACAAAGGACAACACAATGCATAGGGGACAGCCGTGGGACAGCAGTGAAACAGCCATCTGCAGACCACAGAGCGGCCGCAGAGGAAGCCAAGCATGCCCACCCTGCTTGGATTTCTATTCTACAAACTATGAGAAAATAATTTGATAGCCCAGTCTGATACTCAAACTTATTATCATGGTATGCAAAGAACAATTAAGTACAAAGGTATGGATGGGTAATAATCTCGCTTTACTTAATGTTTTTAGCACATCTCTTGGTCAGTAAAGGTAGAGAGCTTTAGTTTTTCCACTTAGGCTGATACCTGTTATAATTACTTATCCTACTCTGCATAGAATAGCTTTTTATAAATATAATATATATACATATTGTATTAAATACATACATAAAAGAAAAACTATACAACTCAAAATTATACTCTAGACATGTCTACTAGAACTGAGTTAATCTATATTTTCTATTTTAAAAAATTAGGGATCTACGTGTATGTGATGTGCATTGTGTGTGCATGTATGTGTGTGTGCAATACAAACCTGCAGGGTGTCAGTCCTTACATCACACCTTGTTTGAGACAGGGTCTCTTTGTTGTTAACTAATGCATATCGATGCTAGTCAACCATGAGCCTCATGGAGTCTCCTACCTGTGCCTCTCATCCTGCCGTTAGAGCACTGGGATTTCAGACATGTGTTACTAAGTCTAGATTTACACGGGACCTGAGAATTTGAACTCGGGTCCTTACACTTGCACTAGAGACACTTTACCCAATGGTCTACGTCTCCAGCCCCAGGACTCTAATTCCAACTTAATATGACCTTTGTTATTTTCATTTTAACACTTAGCATGCGTATCATAAAAACCACAGAAACACTTTTAGTCATCACCTTAAAAAAAATCCATGTTGAGTACTGATACTGGAATGGTTGTGATTTCTATGAATGGAACCATCACTTTCAATCTTTCCACTAGCTCTCTGTGGGAGCAGAGCAAGTGAGGCTTAGGATTTTACACAGCAATGTAGTTGGATAACTAGTAATTTACAGACACCAATAATTTATGAAGAGAACTCAGTCTGAGATTTTCTTTATCTTTCATCAAATCTTTTCTAAGACATATACACAAATGATTTTGTTTTATTCTGGGCAGACTTGTACAAATATATATAGGCTTGCTTACTTCAAGTCTTACTAAACCCAGTGTGCACGACAGCTAAATGATACAACGTGTTTTCATTGACAACCCAGCAATGATGCTAACCAATGGATCTAACAGTCTAGTAAAAGTAATAGCTTGAGATCAGTTAACAGTTACCTTGCGAACAAATGATTTCCTATATTCATTCATTTCACCAAAAATGGCACGTTTGAAGTCTCCATAATCAACCTTGTTCTTGCCAGGGCCATTGCCTTGCAGAATTAGCCAGGAAGACTCAAAGTCCTAGAAATTCCCACAGAAATAGCCATTATATCTTTCAATTATGTAAGTCACAACAAGATCAGAGTCATATTTTGTTAGATCATCTGTGGCCCTAGACAAGATGGCCTACTTACTAAAAAAAAAAAAAAAATCAGAAAGTTATAGATAAACCTAGTAGAACAACTGTGGAAGGAATTACGGGGTGAATACTTAAGCAAGGTTCAGGGCCTGTTCTGAATGAGTGAAAACTCACAATATATCCTTTTTAAAAGTATGTGATTTGAGGGCAAGGAATTGCTGAAGGTTGAACCTAGGACCTCTTGCATACCATCAATCACTGATCTACGTCCTAAGGGTCCTATCATGATTTTTTTTTGCTGATAAATAATAGTATATGTTGGAAGCATAACATGATATCTCAGTGTACATATATGATGTAGAAAGAACAAGCAAGACTAAATGCCATCTCTGTCATTTCAAATATTTAACATTTTTGTAGTAAGAATATTTAAATTCTGTTGTAGCTATTTTTAAATACATAGTACATTATCCTTGACAATATTCACCCGGCTGTTCAATAGATAAAACTCATCCTCTTATCCAAATGCAAATTTATGTCATCTGGTCAAGCTCTCCCTTCCTCTCAATACTTTACACTCCCCACCATTTACCTTTCAGTGTCTTTATATATAAAGTGTAGTGGTCATTGTGCACTTGGTCTTGAATGTATTTTATTCTCCGTTTTTTAAATTATATCTGTGACAATTTGAAAGCCTGCTCAGGTTCTGAAATACTACATAGACACTGAGACTATTAATGGAGTTTCTTCTGGTCTTGGGAGCAGAAAAGGTTTGAATGACTTCCAAACTATTCCCAGATTTACACTAAATAGTATAATTCTAACTAAACACCTTATGTTTGTTTGCTCACTGCCGTTCCCATGTGCTTCTTGGGGACAGGTGCTATTTAATACAGTGTTCTGCTCAGTGATCTTGATAACAAAAGAAATCATAGCATTCCTTTATTAAAGCTCAGATAGATATATTTTCAATGCTTCTATCAAGTTGTTAGCTTTGAATGAAAGTGTAAATAAATAACACACCCACCTTGGCAAATAAATACTCAAAAAGTATTCTCGTCCACTTCCCAGCATTTCCAAATAAAACTGTAGTTAGAAAACTAAGATTCAAATTACCCTGCCTCCCCTCAGCAGCCAATGATCTATACAGTTTTTACATTTCAAAATGCTTCATACATTACTAAGAAAATATGTGTGTATGCAGTTGAGTTAAAACTGAGTTGAAGTTTAACATTTATAAATAATGAGTAAAATTGACACGAGACAAATGTGTTCACTTAACTTGAAGAATACCAGACTTAAAAGGACTTCTGCAGGCTCAGAAGAAATGTTTTCAATAATTAAGCAGTGCACCATAAGTGGCAAAAATGCATATGACTATGTCTACATATGATTCAGAATAGAAACTAACTCAGATGGAATTTCAACTTCATTGATAGTACTTCTATATATAAACTTGTTTTTTTGTAGAGCATATCACTTTTTATTTAAAATCAGAGAGAATGACTGTGTCTTTTCATAAATAGGTTCTACTTCTACAGTGAGACCCAGGCTGGTGATTCTTATATCTGATTCTCCCATCCGCCTGCATGCACTTATGATTGCATGAGCATATATATTGCATGGGTGATAGAACAAGAAGCAAAACAAGAATACAAGTTAAAATATGTGAGATGGTTGAACATCTAGATCAATGGTAGCAAACTTACTTTGCATTTATGAGACCCTGGGACCAATTTCAAGCACCAGAAAAAATTAATTAATAGATTAAGTTTATAATAAAACAAGACACATGAGAAAGGATGAGACACATTCTTATGTTATCTTGATTAGCAATTGTGGTGGTTTGAATGAGAATGGCCCCCATAGACTCATATGTTTGAATGCTTGATTCCCAGTTTGTGGAACCGTTTGGGAAGGATTAGGAGGTGTGGCTTGTTGGAGGAGGTGTGTCACTGGTGGTGTAGGCTTTGAGGTTTCAAAAGACAATGCCATTCCCAGTTAGCTCTCTTGCTCTGCCTCATGGTCATTGTGTCAACCTGCAGGATCTCTTCTGTTCCAGTGACATGCCTGCCTGCCTACTGCCATGCTCCACCCCATAAGGACCATGGACTCTAACATTCTGGGGAACTAAGACCCTTCAATTTAGATGCTTTCTTTCATAAATTACCTTGAGCATGGAGTTTTGTCACAGCACTAGAAAAGAAACTAAGACAGAAGTCTTAGGTAACTACACTCTTATTCACTAGCTATTAACATTTCATAAACAAATACAGAAGCATCGAAGTAATATAGTACTTTCCCATACACACAGGGCCAGATTATCTGGATACCAGTCCTCCATCAGTTATAGGTTACTTGTTTGTTTAGCAAAAACATACCGCAGAATTCTAATTTCCTATCATTGTTTTATTTTTTCATCTATGAAAGAAAGATGTGAAGGTGGATGGCCCCTGGGTCGTTATCACTAGACAGGCAACAAGATTAAATGTCATCATCACAACCAACCGAAAGACAATTGTGTCACAACAGTGATATGCAATGTCACACTGACACAGAATTTTATACTTGATAAAGCAAATTGCCATGTAATTTTTTTTTATTTGAACTCCCATGCCTCCCTAAAAATAGCAATTGACTCAGAATTGCTCAGGCGGAGCCTATCAACGAAAGTCAAAACACTTGAGTAATATTACCCAGCTAAGTGACTCTCTTTTCTGGATAGTTACTTAGGGTGAATATGGAAGACTATTTTTTTGGAATTTAATTTTTTGTGCTTTATATGAACAAAGACACATTGTAGTTACCTTTGTTTCTTATCATTAATAAATTCTGTATGTGTTGGGGCCTTGGCTTGGTTGGCAGAGTGCTTGCCTAATTACAGAAACATTCATCATAGGACAAGACAATTTTTCAGCAAAAGAGAAAAATGCAAAAGAATCTTGTATATTGAAATACTTGATCTGAATCATTTGTGTACTTTTAACATACAAGCAAAATTTCCCAGTACAGAACACAAGGCTTTCACGTACCAGATTTAATTTCTCCCACTCTTTTATCTACTTGCTCAAGCTATGAACTATTAGTTCCATGCTTGCTACACCAGATTCAGTCTGAGGTGCTAAAGAAAGAGCAGGAGCCAGAGTCACCCTGGTCCCCATCCAGATGGGACATGCCGTTTTATTGACAGGCAGACACAAAGTGCCATGAAGAAAAAAAAGTGGAAGCTGATATAGAACTGACTGGAGATCAGATGGCAGTGAGTTCCTCTGTAAAGAAAGCTGTGGCCTAAATGATGAGAAAAAAATCTAGCACACACAGATCTAGTGCAAGATCGTTCACATAAGAGTGAAGAGTGTGGAAGAAATGAGCCCCTGAAGCTTGGGCTTGAGCCGCAATTCATGCCTGGAATGCGCTTCTCCTTTCCACGAAATGACCATTGTCTGAGTCATGCTCCCCTCTGCATGGAAGATCCACTGTCCACCTCTGCTCTTCCCTATGCTCATCCAGTTCATTCTTCCTCATTATCCAAAACCCCACTTGTAAGCATCCACTTCTGAGAATCTTGTCATGGTCTTCCCTCTCCTCCCTGCTGGCTTGGCTTAGAACTGAGGACCACCACACATGTTCCCAAAGCATCCTCTATTTGAAGAAGGTATGAAGTTAAACATTTTCTTCATTTAAAGATTACAAGAGCTGGGCGGTGGTGGCGCACGCCTTTAATCCCAGCACTCGGGAGGCAGAGGCAGGCGGATCTCTGCGAGTTTGAGGCCAGCCTGGGCTACAGAGTGAGTTCCAGGAAAGGCGCAAAGCTACACAGAGAAACCCTGTCTAGAAAAAAAAAAAAAAAAGATTACAAGAATGGAGATTATGTCATCTTAGAGGCTAGTACATGCCTGGCTACTAAACACTTCACAAATAAATGGTAGAGGAATCAATGTCAAAATTCTAAAAATCAATGGGACTTGCTGCCTGATGGCTTAACACTGACAGGAAGGCATTAAAAAGGAAACAAATGAGCTATTAAAATCTCATTAGAAAAGTGAGCAAGGCCATGCAAGTGTACACCCACAGCAGAAAATGGTGTGCGGTACATACCTGTTCAGACACTGCTAAGTGAAAGGCTTTCAGAGCTCGCTGAAAATCTGCCTTTTCTAAGAACCCACTTCCTTCCTTGTCCACGTGTTGAAAGTATTTTCCCAATCCAGTCAAAATACGAGCACCTCTCTTGTGTAGTTGTTCTTTTAGTTTATCTGTTTTTATAAAAAGAGACACGGAAACTAATTGCTTCTGTGCACCAAGCTATCAAAATGTAGTTGTTTCTCTTTTGAGAAAATTATTTGGCAATAATGAAGATAAGGCATGTGAATATTCAAGGGAAACATGCATTGGACTGACAGAGACTTTGGAAAGTGGAATGTTTTTAGTAAAGACAACGTCAGACACAACAGCATGTCACAACAGCATGTTCATAATATGCCAGAACTACAGCGCCACTGTGTGGTCAAAGTGTTACATTTTACGTACAGGAAAATAAAGTTTCTCTTTACTCAGAACAATCGAAATGTTACAAAGAAAATCTTTAGTTTCTCTTGTTTAGACCCCTGTATCTAACTGCCCTATATCTTATCTTCACTGCCTTTCTTATTTCTTTATTTACACTAACTGAATTATGAAATTGATGCCAGGCAAATCAATCTCTCTCTCTCTCTCTCTCTCTCTCTCTCTCTCTCTCT